>JANHGB010042887.1:0-20386 GCA_026283785.1 Coracopsis vasa | reverse complement strand
AATTTAACTGGCAGAGTTCCAGCTTTGTTTTTTATCTACCAATTAATATTTCCCCTTTCTAATAACCACAAAGTCCTCATTTGTCTTCAGAGACAACTCTATATGCTTGTGTTGCCTGAAGAGACAGTAAAATCCAGAGCCCAGCAAACCAGGCACCTGCATACATGTAAATCAGTACTAAACTCAGCCACAGCATACTGATCTGAAAGTGAAGACCTAAGCAAGTTAAAAGCTGTGCCAACCAGCCAGCTCAGCAGATAATGCGGCATGTGGCACGCAAAGTGCCAGGCTTTAGTATCCTTATTTCTAAGACTGACAATGTCCAGAGAGAGATGATCGCATACTCTTTATCTCCTCTCATAAGCTCAGAACTTGGTCACAGTGTAAACCTTCAGTCTCCAAAAAGGCCATTTATATTGCAAGCTGTAGAAAATAATCAAGGCCGTATCTAGCACTGAAGGCAACAGTAGATATTTTCTGTCCAGAGAAAAGGGTTAATGTCTACATTTTTCGGTGTTATTTACAGAAATCTCTCCATTCTTTCTGGACATCTTATCCAGGCTGCAGACCAACCGTGCCACGGACACAGACACATCAAAGTACTGCAGTGCTGGGCCAGGTCAGGTCTTGCCTGGTTTGTTAGCTCAGACAAAACCCTGCCCGAACATTGCAGAACAGCTGCCAGGTCAGAACAGTTCCAGGAGCCATTTCACTGCTCTAGCATGGCACAGAGCCTGAACTAATAAACCTCACCAGATCCGAGCTGGCAGCGTGCAAGGCCAGCTCCTGATACCGCACCACATCCCTGCTACTAGTGTCACTTATAACCTGCTAAATCAGATTTGAGAAGGTCTCCCTTGCAATAAGCCTGCATGAAATAAGCCTGTATGAAGTAACTCTTTTGCAACAATGCTTTATTATGCTATGAAGCACATGATGCAGCAGAGGATCTAACATCAAAGGACTGTAGTATTTTAACAAAATAGTTGACAAACTATTAAGTTCTGCTACTGCAGAGTCACCAAGTTAAAACCATGAGCTTTCCTTTCACACCTGGGAATGAGCTTCTTATCACAAACTAAGATCTAGAAACAGGAACGTGCCAAATCCATCCACCAAGAGAGTCCTATTTTCAATAATTCCCTTTTTACAGCTTTACAGTAAAATAGTGTTTGAGCCTACTGATGGTAATCAGCTTCTCCTTTACAAATTCCTTTTATTTTGTTCAGAATCATTAAAGCTCATGTGTTAGTTATCTAAGGCCTCTTATTACAGCTTGACTTTTATCTGATTCCAGATACTGGTCAATGATACATTCATGTACTTTTAATCAAAGATTTATTTAAACCAAGCCATGTAAAAAGAGATCAAAACATGTTTTTAAAAGGTTTGGCTTAATTTAATATGAGCTAATTTGAATAGTTTTCTAATGTAACAACTATCATTGTCAGATGCTAAATATATGCAATTTAGAAACAGACAGTAACTGCTTCAAGGAGTTCATAAGCAGTGTAACTTACTAGACTGAAAAATCAGAAGGCACTATTTTACTATCAAAAAGAAATCAGAATTTATAGGTTCTTTGATTAATTTACTTCATTTTCATTTCTATATACACTTTACTTTTTGCCTTTGAGAGAGGAAGGGGCGTAGACATCCATTACTTAATGACACACATAATAGCAAAAAACCCCATAGCTCATCAGGAATTATGCCGTGTTCCCATAAACAGAATAAAAGGCACAACATGCTTGCGAAGTACTTTGCTTTAAGTTATTTCAACCTATGACAGAGTTACAGAACCACATATACTCATACTTCTTCTATTCCTCTGTTTAGGAAATTATTGAGACAATATAAAATGTGTCATTTAATCTTTAACTTTCTTCATTTACTTGCTTTGAAACACTTCATATTATTATCATTTCCTATGTTGCTCCTAATTTAAACAATGAGATTTTAGGGTGTAGTTTTTCAGTTCACTAAGCAATTCATAATCTATTACTAAAATCTGGAATCCAGCATAATACCAAAAAGCCTTGGTCATACATTTCATCACAAAGTAACACATGGCAACCAATTTAAAGTGGAAATGCTACTTGCAGCTGTACAGAAGAGCTTGCCCACTTGAAGTTACAGGGAGCATAGATAAGCTAAACGCTGCTGAAACCAAAAAGCAGCCAGGACACCACCAGATCTTAAGCCTTTAAGGAGTCTACAATTAGATTTTGTGTTTAAATTGAACAGTGTCATTTTTTTAAGGGATTTGCCTGTTTATCCATAGCTGCTTACATTTTGCAGCAAGCTCTTCCAGGGGTTAGCTCAGAATCTCTGAAACAATCCAGTTCAAAAACTAAGCAGCTTCTCTTAGAACTTGATAAAACTATCAAAGAGAGGAGGCGCCCATCAGAACGCAAGGGATTGTGATAAAAGTTCAACCACTAAAAAGGTCAAACTGTTTGAATAAAGTTTACATGAATTAAGCAAAAGTTTTACATAAACTAGATGCTAAAACCACCTCAAGCCACCAATTTCCATTCTCTCATTACCTTTACTGGAGTGGAAAAGCAGCCTTTTTTACAAACCTTAGTGCAACTGCTAAACTTAATGCATGCAGGAATAGACTACAGAGATCGTTTCACAGTTTAGAAAATACTTGGCATTTTCTTCATAATTAAAACATTAAAATAGTCAGAAAAGGACATTTTCTCCTTGTACAAACTGCATTACTCCTTCTTGCATTGTTTTACACACATTGTTTCAGCTCCTGAAAGCGTAACAAAGACATACTATCCTGCTAAAGAATTTAAGGGCATCACATTCTGAATAGACTTTATAACACACTATAACAGGAGATTTGAGTAGAAGTTAATGATTTCTAGATCTGCTGCTATCACCCATCATCTTGCTATTAAAAAAAGTGATTTCAATGTTATTTTATAGCAATAAAATATTGATAGTATTTTCAAAATAAAAGCATTAACATCTCTGGACTGATCTCTGAGCACAGATAAACCTAGATATCCTCTAAACTACAAAGTAAGCAGCATTAAAGCTAAAATGTGAAGATGAAAGAGGAGAAAGCACTGGATTACAGAGTAGGAGAAAAAAAAGAAGTAACTAATACTTGTAAGAAAGCTATTATGAAGGTGACAGTTTAAAATTAATGGGAAATCTACACATCAGGTTATAGCAATGATTTGGACAAAGATCTGTACAAAAAAAGATAACACTTAATTAAAAACCATATAAATCTATACTTACTGATTTGGGGAGCTGGTAAGATCCGTGCAGCTCGAACTGGACCATGGCGGACAGAAAAGAGTTCTTGAGCTTCACCACTGATCTGCAAAACATATGCACTGTGACTATACAATGTAAAGAAAGTATGTATACCTATAAATATACATAAATATATATACTTAGTACGTAAGAGAGTAGGTAGAAAGACATTACACAACAGGTAGGTAACAAAGTAAGTTGGCTTTCTAACCAACCATCCACAATTTCTATAAATGAGAATATATATTACAGGTCTTGGATTTCAACACAATCATAGCACCGAAGATGCCTGCCTCTAACTCCACATGCCTCAGACTGTCTGAATGAGATTCTAGCACTGTCTACTCTTAATGACTACACGTGTTTTAGAAGAAACAAGACTTGAAGTTGACTTCTGACTAAAATACACAAGAATTCAAGGAATCCGAAAGACAAGCATTTATTCTGCATAGCACATGAACAATGCAAACTAACCAATGATCAGGAGTGGCAAACACCGGTGGTGAAGATGAGCGAATTTGATATAGTGGTACGTTCCCTATTCACTAGGTGTAAAAAATATGTTTAAAAATGGGGGCAAGGAGGGTTAAACTGATCAGGTTTAAACTGATCAGGTTTGTCACTAATGGCAACCTTGAAAAGATTAAACCAGAAGTTAAGAAGAATTTCCAGACTTCCTGTAAATGGGCAGTCAGAATGCATTTTCATAACTGCCTGGTAACGGATCCGATCTGGAATGTCAAACTTGGAAAACAGCAAACATTATGAAGATAATTTCCAAATAAGTAACAACTTGAAACAGATGCAATGAGACTAAGATCATAGCCAAAATGTTGGCATAAAGTTTTGCCAAACAAGCAGTTTACAATATCAGAAGAGAATACAATTTGGAATAAGGTTCTTATGAATCAATAAACTAAATGCAAGTTAACTTTTTCAAGCATCATTTTATGGTTGCTCCCATTTCTTTCTGCACTTCAGCTAACATGCTCAAAACGTTAAAATCCTACTACTGTTTGAGCAAAAAAACCTTAAGTGTAGTGCTTCTGACTCTTACCTTACTTCCAATCTTAACCCAAGCCTCCTTATTTACTATCACTGCTTTAGATAACAAGGGCAGAATGAAACATACCCCACTGAAGCACAAGTCTTTCATAGGATTACTCTGAAAAACACTTTACTACAGAGGTAGCCCATCCTTCTGTACACTGTAAGCAAACACAGAATGTAGTAGAATACTGATTTTCCATATTCTGCCTGGGATAACACTGAAGCTACACAAATGTAGGGAAACAACATTGTTAGCCACTCTAGAGCTGCTGACAGCTAGCAGCCCCACACTGGTATGAACCAAGATTACTGTTAATGATGTGCTCAGAATTATTCCTGACAGACACAACATTTTTAAACCATAATCAATATGAGAATTAATCCCTAAGTCTGCCCTGCTCTTAGTTTATTAGGCGGATGTTCCGATCACAGCAGATTCTCCTCTTCCAGCCAGCAGCATCATCGGGACAACATATAACACTGAAGTACTTCAGCTTTTGCAAAACAATTTTCATTCTCCCTCAGGGACAGCCAGAAGCCTTTGCTCTGAAGAGCCTGCTGACCAGATTCTATCCCAGACAAAAGAACGATGATCAGAAATCAACTCAGTAAAGGTCTGCTGATTGTAACTGATGGTGCATTTGGAGTGCAGTGCGGATAAAAAACCCCCACATGGATAAAAACACCTGCATGTAGAAAAGACAGCTTGGAAAAAAGAGCACAGCTAAGCAGAGAATGAAAGAAATTAGAGACACAAACAAAGAGATGAAAAAAGATTAAGGCAGCAGCATGTTTTCTATCCATCAAAGCACACCAGCTCTATGAAAAAGGAATGGAGGAAATGGAGAAGAAATAAAAGTATAAGGCTTTGGAACTATTGTTATTGGCAATTAGATAATTTTTCCCCCAAATCATGAAAATGCTGCTTTACATGTGTACACACCTCAAGGGCTATGAAGGAAAACAAGAGGGAAAAGAACTAGCATAACAAAAGTATGGAAGAAGTGATTCACATAAAATAATCCAACCCAATTCAGTCACCGCCTTCTACTTTTTAACTATGCCAGCACGTCAGCTCTAGCTCCCATCTACTTCCAATAAAGTTATAGTCCCAAACCTAAGATACACTAAGAAGTCCAAACCTTCTTAACTCACTTTCTGCTATTAAATCTACTGAACTCCAGAAAGCACATTTATTTAGCCTGTGATGCCAAGACCTGGGAGAGCTTAAAGTTGAGATTTTCAAAGAAAAGCCTAAACCATACAAATCCAGATGACATTTATTGGTACTCCAGCACCTAACATGAAAATCCCAGCCCAGTTCTTTTCATGCATAAAATGCTTTACTTTTCAATAACTACAATTAGTTATTTGAAAGGTAACTATTTTATCATTTTATACTGGGGGGAAAGTACAGAAAGAAACGTTAAATGGACTAACCAAAGCCAGAGGACCTGACAGTGACAAAGACTACAGGTAGCCAGCTCTTGTTTTGGGACCACTGTAATGTTCAATACTGTAGTGTAAGAGGTCCTTTCCTCTCAGTCTCTGTAGGATTATTTTTTTCCAGGAAAGGGGAAACTTTTTAGAACTAAGCAAGAAAAGATTCAGATAACTTCAGCCATCTGCAGAGCTCAGGTACTTTGCAGTTGTTGGTTTCTGGGAGACAAAAAAGAGCTAATCTTAAGACATAACCCCACCGTAGATTTTGTAATGAAAATACAAGATGCCACCCAACCATTAACAGGAAATCACAGAAGGCATTGGGCATTGTTGTATGCCATGAATTAATAACAGCTTGGTTGTTCCTCTGGTTTGCTTGGCATTGAAAAAATGCATTAGAGCTTTAGAGTTCAAGATTTTCTTTGACTTATAATTAACTGTTTTTAAAACACTACTACCACTGGAAGCTTCTGCTATTTCCAGTCTTATAAACTTCTGAATTAACTGTGGTTAATGCTAATGCCATTCATTTATCAATATACAACATAAAACTTTATTGCCACTGCTGAGGCCACATGTACCCATTTTGACTGAAAGCACCATCTTCAGGGTAGAAAGATTATATAGCCTGATCTTTCTGCCAGTTCAAGCCTTATCTCACTCCTGAGACAGCCAACATAGAGAGCCAATCTTTTCTGTGAATGGGACACTTATTCCACTAGGAACTAAAGTGGGACAAGGAACTACATTTAAGAGAAGCCCAGCCCCACCGCTAAATGGCTAACAACTTTGTCACTGCCAGCTTGGGTGAGATGTGGGTTGGCAAGTAGAAGTAAAAGGCTCCACATCCCATTACCAGTCCCCTGAGCTACACAGTCTCATAAGCATAGACAAAATATAAATAGACTTCATGAATTGAAAACAGAGCTCTAAATTCTTCAAAAAGCACCTGTGAAGAAACTAGGCTGTGGCTGCCATTTTGGATTTGATCCAGGGAAGTAGCAAGTCCCAGTGGCAGCTTTCAAAGCTCTTAGAAGTTTTTCTTTCCCATTTCAAAAGCCAAGAATATTTCCAAACAGGTTTCAAGAATTGAATATTAAGCTATAAAAGCAGCTTCAGGTACTCGTTCTATGAAAGAGTGAATCCAAAATGACGGCTCCAAGCTGGTCTGATAGAACATTTCAGCTTTCCCAGTGCCTCGTATCAAACCACAAGCCCCAGACCTACATGGAAGGCTGCAAGCAAAGAACACGCCGATTCAGAAACCCAGCCCCCAGTGAAGTCTTCATCACTCTCTTCCAATAATGACAGATTGAAAAGGAAGAAGAGCTCTCTCCTCCACTTAGATGACTTGAGCTGCTGCTTAAATTATGACAGAGCAGAAATCTGGAGCGCTGGTTAATTTTTGATGACAGAGCTTTATTGTTTGGAGCATACCAGTTTGCACCCACAAAAAATAACGAACAAAGGCAGTTTTGTTCACACTAAGGATAACTAATAGTTTCCAACCATAGAAAATGTTTTTCACATGGGGGAAAAAAAAGACAGAACTCAAACATACATCAAATTGAAGCAAAATCGAGCTCAAAACTCAATGCTTGAACTCCCATGCAGCTGTATGAATGGAAACTGCTTTTATATTAGAAAGCTGTCACAGAGCACTGGGAAGATATCAGGAGGTAGGTTGTCATAATATCCTGATTTATGTTTTAAATATGATATAGATATCATGATATGATGTTATGATAATAAGCAACTGACAGATCCTGCCACAAAGTACTGTGTGATATAATCGTATTGGGTTAAATACTACCAGTCTCTTGCTACTGAGAGAAGGAAGGACTGTAAGTAAAGGGGCAAATTTTATCACTTTAGTTTAGAAATTCTAACAGTCTGCTTTTTCATGGAAACAAAAAACCCTCTAATTGTCTAGAGATTATAAGGATATAAATGGTAAAAGAATGTTCCAGTCCACTCTAGTGACTGAATTAAGCATGAAACTGCACCTAGCACTTAAAATTATGACAATGCTAAGTGAATTTAAAAATCACTGACAGCTCAGAAACAGGTTTGGTTACAGTTTCCTCAACATTCTCGCTTTGACATACATTTAGAGGAGTTCTAGCACGACCAGGCTGCAGGCTCCCTATAAAATCCTAATTTGGTGGACAGTTCTGCATTGGTTTTAATCATTTCTACACAAAGACCAGAATGACACTGGAATGCTGGAAGGAGGTAGAATACAGGTACTAACACCCTTCATGAGCTTTGACCAAGGAGAGCTACATGAAATCCTGTTTGGACTCTTCTGACACATCTCACCACAGCCTTTTGCTAAGTGTGGCACATGGTTTTTTTGCAACTGGTGTAGGGAATGATATGAGTAAAATTAACAAATAAATACAACAAGCTTCCAACAGTTCTGCAGCCCCTCAATGAGTGTAAAACCAGCACATTTCTTACACACCACCAGCATCTTCCATGTAAGAAACCCAAAACCTCAGAGAGTTATTTGCATAGATGTTTTGTAAAGTCCCTGGACGTTTTTCAGAGTTACTAGGTTAGGTCGTTACTATGTTCTTCCAAGTGGCTAATACAAGCATTAACAGTGGTATCCTCCATCAGGAGCAGGTCTGGATTGCAGCTTACTGTGTGTAAGTGGGTAGTCCTTTTCCCAGCACGAAAATGAAAAAGAATTACAAAGGAGAAAGAACTACAAAGACGACCGCATCGAAAAACCCCGGCAGACAGGGCTTTTGATGAATAGTTGAGAAAACAAAATGGAACTGGCATGTCTGTCTTACCATATACATCCATCTATACATCCACATACACACACCATCTGCTGTACGACTGCAGTTTTAACAACTTAAAAAGTGTTACTGCCAGCAGCATTTAAAGAAACTTAAGGTCTGGCAGTGGAGAAATGGCAGTGTGTGATGCCATCCTTGCTCACTGAGTCCTCTGCATTCCAGAGGTCTCCACACGGAAGTTACCTTCCATACGGGCTGACGCATCCCATCAGTCTGTGGCAGTTTCATTTTACCTCAGCCTTTAAGTATTTCTTTGCTAAGTAGACATCTGTGCTTGTTATTAAAAGTTCCCTTTGGTAGTTCCTACTTTATTCAACTCAAACTCGATCATTCTTTTTTAATTGTAATATGAAACATTAAATTAAGATGATTTTTCTACTTCTGAAACTTCCAGCGTACAATGAAACAAAAAATTATCTGCCGCAAAACCAGCCAACATGCATTTCCCTCAACAGGAACATCTAGAACAGATACTTGGAAACCACATTAGGCACAAACCAGTTCCAATTGTATTTGAAACATGAAACTGGGAGCAAGGGAAAAACAAATTCCAAATAAAACACAGAACTACACTGCCCAATTATCAAATAGGAACTTCCAGCCATACTTTTGTATATTCCCAGCTCTCTCCCCACTTAGCGAGGCATATTTTAAGCACACTTCCAACTTTCCCACCCCCATTTCAAAACAAAGATCAAAGAAAAGTCATTTGGATGGACACCTTCCGCTTCTTATGCAATACAGATTTAGACGCTGCACTTCAAAACCCCAGCACCCAGCAGTCCAAACATTATTCCAGTCCTTTGAAGCAGCTCTAACGGTATCTTCCATTTGCAAGTAACACTTCTGTAGTCAAAGATCTTACTCCAAGGAGATGTTAATGTGAAACCACTCAGACTGCAAAGAGACACACACTCCTGGAGGCAGACTGCAAAGGTGTTTAGAAGTCAATGTAACACCATTACGGAGAGTGTCAGCTTAGAAGCTGTCATAAACACTTCATAATCACTCACACACAAACTGGACTGCCTGCAAAGCATTACTTTATTAAGTGCTGAATAGAGGTTCAATTGTACGAATAAAAAGCACAATGCTAGAGATAATAGCCTTACTGAGTGGGTTTTCACATAAATGTCAAATTGTTGCTTTTTCAGATTAAAAGGTTTTTAACCTAGAGAGATGTGGGTTTTTTTTAGTCTTAACTGGAATAACAGTGCTTAATTACAAGTTTAATACGCAGCAAGATCAAGAAGAACGGTTTGTATAATACCAAAGGACACAAAAAGGTGTTGCCAAATGAACTCCAAATATGAAGTTGGTGAGATAATTGCCAGATTTTATTTTACTCAGACTAAGTCAGCAAAAAAAAAAAAAGGAGACAGAAAAACAACACCATGAAAAAAAAAATCCCAAACCAAGTTACGTTCCCCCCAAGTTTGTTGGATATTTAAATCCTGCTCTGAAAAAAAGATACTTAAAATTGATGTTAAAGATGATTCGGAGAAACTCTCCAGGACCATCTTACTAACAAAGAAGCCATCCCAACACTGAAATTATACTAACACATAGAACTTGCCAGATCGAAGCTGTACCTCTCTGGATGCGGCCTCTGAATTTCACAGAATATACAAATGAAAGACTGAAATGTGATGTAATATCTCTACAGCTGACATTGTTAAGATGGACGGTAAAATATCCCCACATTCGGCATTTTTTATCATTTCACTCGACTTCCCCCCCATTATTAAAAATACCTCTGCAAAAAAAATGAAGCACACTAAGAGAAAGTGCCCTGCAATTTCATGTGTCTGATTTTTCTTCAAGTATTTAATACTATCACGAGCTGGGAATTATGACAAAGTGAAATGCACTGAGGGGAAAAAAAAAGGCAATCTGGCTGTACTGTCCTACTGAAAAAGGAGGTAACATCAAGTATTCTGTGCCTTAACTTGTGGCTAATTCAAATACAAGAAGGAAAGAAAAAAGAAAGAAAAAGAAAAAAGCCCTCCACCAAATCTAAAGAGCTCTTTCCCTCTAGGAACATGTATAAGCTACCTTGTACTACCTGGCTCACAGTATCAGTAAGCACACATAAGCTAGGAAAAACAAAGTAGTTTAATTCATTGTTTGTTAGTCATCTCCATCAAATAATTTCATGTTTGCTGCAATGTACCATGGGGTACAAACTTAAATGCAGACAGTTAATGCAGAACAGGTTACACTGAGGTAATTTGTTCATGTACCAAAGAACTGAAGCTCTCTTTCATTCTTGCTTTCTTTATACATGTAAGATCCCATCCGACACAGCATTTCTCAAGGGCATTGATACAGATAGCTCTGACAGAGACACTCTTTCATTTGGACACAGAAAGTCACTTACAAGGGACACACAGAACTCTCACCTAACCACAGAGCAAGGGCATGTTACATACACACAGAGGAAAAAAAACCTATGTAGACACAAAGCTGCTCTTATCGCAGCATGGCCAGGACAAGCCCCATGTCAGCACAATGCACTTCCATACGTTCTGCAGAAAACACACGTTCCATTGGATAAGAACATTTCAGCAGGATAAAGTAAGCTGGGTTACAAAAATTCTTTAGCTTAAGGCAATGTGACTACTCACAGTATCTTAACTAATGGATCAACTTGGCCTGTAACTGTTGCTACTGCTGCAGTTGTATTGCCTCTTAGCTCAGTGTCTTAGTGACACCTAATGTTTGTTTTCTGTAATACACGTCCAAGAACAAAGCAAAGCCTTCCTGAACCACTTGAACAGCCAGATTTGTTTGTGCACTCACACAAAACTGAGCAGCCTTCAAAACAGTGTGCAAAGCTAATCACATACTGTAAATCCATGCTTCGTATTCAGTGTCATTCAAAGCCCAGGGTAAAGGCAGATTTAAAAAGGAAAAGATGAGTGAACAAGCGAGCTTCGCTGCCTCACACACGTTTCTGCTCTGAGGAGATAAATGATGCAAAGATAGGCTTTGCTCCAGTAAAAATAAAGCCACCAAAGTTACAATTAGATATAGTTTCCCAGGACACACAATCAGATAAAATTCCCTATATTCTGCTTAAAATGCTCCTAAATTTTTGTTAAAGCTCCTACATTTTAGCACGAAGTTACTAAATACTTACTCAATTTCTAAACCCTCCTTCAAACACAAAAGCTCAACAGCTTGTTTCTTATTCCTCATTTCCAGCTAACAACATGCAATGAAGAGGGGAAAAGCCAGTTCTCCCACACTCAGTGAAACTCAATTTAACTTAACTTTTGATATACAAGTTCACATTATTTTCTATTACACTGAGCTACTGGCATATAAACATATCCTACATAGCTAACCAAAGAGTTATAAAAAATACACACATCTCTTACAAAACCAAAGTATTCCACAAAGGGGAAGAGCTTCATCCTCTCTGCATTATTTTGAACGACAAGGTGTTATAAGCAATTTTTAATTTTTTTTTTTAGAATTTTATAACCTACTGTGTTCAACTTCACTCTGCAGTTTGGAGAAATTTGGGGGAAATCCCCCAAATTAAGACCATGTGCTCATAAACCACTCTGAAACGCCAACTGCAGGTTCTGTGTATGACAGCATGAAATCGAACCCATATGCACACACAGACTTCAGTAAAATTAAAATTGCAAATCATGTACATGACAAACATGGGATTGTAAAATACTATTAATACTGTCACACTTGCATTAAGGGGACAAACAAATTCTTTCCATACTACTCCACCCTTATTCCTTTCTGTAGGTTAAAAAGACTTCTTTCTGGGATACAAACTAGTCCATAATGTCAAGAACTACTCTCATTTAGACTCTGAAAATTTACTTAACAGAAATAATTTGTAGGAAGCCCTCAAATCTGAACCTAAGTGAATTCAAGTGTTTGATCCATGCTCAGTATTAATCTTAAAATAAGCATATTGCAAACCATATGACATTGATGGTAAATGTTGGATCTTTCTACTCCGATAGGAAAAATTAGAAGTAAAATATTAAAGTAACAGAACATCACAAACAAAACAGCCTCTGGCACAGAACTCTGTACTTACAGGTATGCTCCAGACTTGCATTCCATCACTGTATCCAATCATCAGCAGTAACGGTGGTTCATTCCCGGTGCTGTGTATTTCATGGAACTCCATGTTCCTTGATGTATCTAAATTGAGTGTAAATATCAAACCCATTATTAAAAGGTTAGAATCAACTATGGCTGATGTCAGTTATATTAGATGGTGTTTTCTCAATGCATGTTTCTGGTGTCATTAAGTAAAAGCAAGCAAGATGGTTTCAAATAGTATGCAGAAACAATACTGAAGTATATTCTTTTAGGCAAACAACATTTGTTAAAGTTTCACAAAGAGGTTAAAAAGCATTACAATTTTAAATGGAGAAAAATATTCTGGATGACATTATGGGTCGTCTTTAAATACCCCAAAACCTTCTGTAATTCCTTCTCCAATGGTTAATGGCAAACTTTTCAAATAGAGCACAATTTGCAAAAGACCAACAAAATAAACATGAACAAATACAGAAACTACAAACTCACAGACTGGGCAAAACTATTTCCAGATACTATATAATTAATCTGTACATCAACCTTAACAAAGAAGAAAATCCCCAGGAAGAAGAGTGCTACAGGCCATAATGATCACAATCACAAATATTAAACTTTTCTTGAGTAAAGCTCTCTAAACACACATTTTCAACTATAACAGAATGAACAGAAGCTCACTGCAAGCACATGAGCATCAAAGAAAGAGAGGAAGTATTTAGGATGGTGAAAGAGGATATATTCAGGCCCAAACAGAATAGGCTGCATAAAAGTAAACTTAAACAGAATATGAAGGATTTTGAAGAATATTGTGAAGAGGTTTTGTTATACTCTAGGAAAGAATCTGCAGAGGGAATGCCTGAGATATTTTTAAAAACCAAACATATAAGGAAAACAAACCCACAAACAATCTTTAACCAGCCCAAAGCTGGACATAATGCCATGTACAGGTTGACAGGCCTTTTCCAGTTCTAATAACCATGAACTGCCAGCCTCTGTGCCATTTCAACAGCTAGAAAACACGTAATCTTCCCTAATAACCTCCTGGAAAGGCTGAAAATTCCCCATCACAGCTCTAGCTATGGTGCTATTACTTCCTCGGAGACCAGAATGAGCCTTGACCATAGAGCTCTAGACAGGAAAACAAGATGGTAGATAAGAAACAGCAATTTGCTGGAAGACTTAAATCCAGCATTCTCCAGAATGCAGGTCCCACAGTTCATCAATTAATTCAATAAGTAATTACCTGATAGCAGCATTCAACTAGCTCCCATTCAGTCCCTAACTTCCTTATTCAGAACAAGCTAACCAGGACAGGCAGGTAAAACAGCTCCCATCTTAAGTTGGGATCTACTTGATACTCTCAGCAAAAGCTTGTAACAATCACCATTTTCTCTTAAAAAGGTTGGAGACCTGTTTTCTGCACAAAGTCTTTGCTGATGATTCATTAAGATACACTGCAAGTGATAAACAAGTTACATGTTAAGAATATTTAGTGGCTTTGCTCTATTATTACCCTGAAAGATGTCATGGAATCTGCTGCTGCCTTTACTCAACTGCTCTTCTTTTCTTAGTTACTCTAAAATCACACTACTGAAAATGTATCTGGGACCTGGACTGGTTTCACAGTTAGATAACGTGGCTTTGAAATCAATCAGTAGATTAAATAAATTCAGTTCTATGCTTTGTTTTAGACTAAAATTGATTTTTTTTTAATTTACCCCTCTTCCTAAGCACAAGCTAATCTGAGTTGATGAAACCAGAAGATCTATACGTTCTATTTGGCAGATAATGAACAAAAGTACAGCTATTCACCGAGAATTTCGTCTATCTAGAACAGTGAAATGAAACACTTAATTTTGAATGAACAAAGCTTATTGATAAAGCTGACTGAAATTATTATACATAGACCCAAATACCACAAATATAAATGAGAGAAAATGAAGTCATACCATTTAAATCTGCATTTTCAAATCTGACCCAAATTATCTTCTCCTTTTCTTCTGCTGGTGGGGTTCCGCTGTAGGCCTGGACAAAAACCAAAAGGGTTAAAATAAGAAAGTTTAATATCCCTTTTTCTCCCTCAGTAGACCATAGAGGGAATCTAAGTGAAAAAAGAAAAACAGAGATGCATGTATCTTATTGCCACCAGTATCCGTGGGAGGTTTTGCTTCAAAGCTGAATGGTTCTATGATCAATATAAACCACACTAAATATAACTCAACAAGCGTAACATCCTTTACTAATGTGGAAATGACAAGACATATATAACAATAAGTCTTCTGGAGCAGGTTAGAAATGCCATGCAGCTTACAGCAATTTAGTCAAGCCAAAACACAGCAGCTCCTACAACCTTTAGCTTTAGTAGTTAGAGGTTCTCATGCAAGGCATTTTTACTTTTAAAATTCTCTTTAATTCACTTAAAAGCTTTGTAAGGAAGATTGAGGAAAGAAACAGACATTTACTACATAGTTTATATTTTACTGACATGTTTTACTTATATTTGTGACATCTTTAATATAGCCATTTAAAAGAGAATAAACTGTAATTCCAGTAGAACAGATCCATGGCTCAGTTCTGGGTTGTACAGATTCCCATAAAAAGATGCAATACACAAAGAAACTTTGAAGGAGACTTGAAATGTTTCTAAATTGCAGGTTTTACAGTTCTCAGGAGAAGCTGTGGTAGTAAGAACGTGAGCTACAGTAGAAATACCACTGTTTCCAAATTAATTATAACAAAATACTGTGCAGTATTTTGGATTAAATATGAAAAGAGCTTGTATAATAACTTTATACATGCCAGAAAGGCAATAACATGAACTAAAAATACAAATTTAAAAACTAAGTGTGGGTATGACTTTTCAAAACAAATCACATTCCATGCTTCCCAGGCAAACTGATTTGTAAAATAAAACACAGACTGTATCCTTTTAACTACAGATGGGGAAAAACGGGGGCATGTGTGGAATGCAGCAAACTTCTAAATGAAAGTTTTGACTATTTTTAATTTTGACCACGAGTCCAAAATGCATTTCACAAATGTGTATCAGTGAGGGGAATTTCTTTTATATTACTATTGAGGAAATCCATAACTAACCAGGAACTAAGACAGTTTCCTGAAACTACAATTAGCTGCAGCACTCCCCCACTACAGACTACAGCTTTCCCAAAGAATAACTAAACAAAACTAGTTTCTCTCTGCTACCAAGAGGCCCACGGACAATGAGAAGTGACCAGTCCAGTTTCACGCTGCTGCTGCCTGTGAAAACTATGACCAAGAGCAGCAGTGTTATTCTCTAGAGAGGAAGAGCCCAGAAATTAAAAATAAAACTAAATTCAATTGAACAAAGCAGAGTGAGGACTCCTGATTTGCAGGACTCATCACGTTGGGGAATGATGGGTTCAGCAGAGCTCCACAGTTCCACAGAACCCAGCACATTCTGAGGCAAGTTAAGATAACAAGACCAAAAACAAGAGGGAGTAAAGGAGGCAACGGAAACTTCCTCCTTTTCAGCCAGTGATAAAAGCTGGGGTGACAGAGGGTGTCTACCAAGTTTTTCCCAACACCAACCCATCCATACACAGGTTTTCAACTACAACCCAGAAGAAAACGTATTTGCAGGAGGCAGAGTAAGTATTGTGTCCAATCTCTCCCTCACCAACTACTCTACCACCAAAACTACCACAGGAATCTTCCTGCAATCTTCTTCCTGTTACTTATATTGCAATTCTTTAACTTCTACGTAGCTAAGATTTTCATTGTAATTATCACCCATCAGAGGAAACCCATAACCCATAAACCCTTCAGACAGTCAACACTTTCAAAAACTGGTCTCAAGATTCATGTTCAAAAACACTACAAAATTTGGCTTTTGTTTCTCAATATTCTGGTCCCCCTGACACACACTTCAACTGCTTTGTACATCAAAAAAAACAGTCTGAAAGATCTTCACGTACCTGTGGCACAACATCTTGAAGAAACGTAACAACACTTTCCATGTACGACTGTTCCCTTGAAAACAGAAGGAGAATTTCAACTACCACTGAAACTCAAAGAGGTCATGAATATATTACATAAGACATATCACCAGAGAAAACATGGATAATCTTTAGAGCAAAGGAAAAAGTATGCAATGCAGTTACTTCATATGCTGCCAAACACTGACAAATGGGGCCTGAAGGTGTGTAAAAAGCTAACTGATACCCGTTTATGAAATAACTGCTGGGGGGGAATGTATAAAACACAAGAAAGAAACCACGTTCTCCACATCAGAGTGGCTGACTGAAGTACAGCAGGCATTTGGAAATTATTCTTCCTTATCCTTCTACTTGATTTGGTTATTACAACATGAAGATGAAGACTTACGCTAAGGGCTGAAGTTCTCCTTGTGAGGCCAGTAAACTTTAAGACCTCATATGCATTATGTATGATGCTGAAGTAAATGGCAGCACTTGGGGACAGGAGATGGAGCAAAACCCTAACTAAGAATAGTAAAGAGAGGGATTTTCAGATAAGATTTTATAGCTTGGGAAGCTTACTCCTTCTTGGAAGTTCATTAGCAGCAATGATTTAGAAGAGCATCTAGTGCAAGATACATTTGTTGTGATAGATTTAAACTAATGCTTTTATAAGCTTATCTCTACATGAGCGGTCAGTCTCTTGTGTAACTGCTGAGCAATGTACAACCTGGGCTGACTCTATCAGACAGATGGTGTCGAAACTATGCAACAAGTTTGTGCTTTCTGTAATGAGCAATATTGAAATACGCTCACAACAAGAACTATCTTCATCAAGTCTGAGACAATTTAAAAACCCCAAACTCTTTAGGCAAAGGCTGTGGCAGCCCCAAAATTGATTTTTCCTATTGGTAGTATTTTTTTCTGTGCTAACTCAAGATTTGTCATAGCAACAAAGAAAAAACATAAACCAGGAAATCTCAAGCCTTGATGTCCAAAGGTACCTATGCTTTCTTCATGCTCTCTGACGCTGTGCTGTGCAATATTCCTTTAATAATAATTGGTGCTTAGTATTTGAGAATGAAGTACTCTGTCCTATACACAGCAACAGAGGAGATATTTCAAGTCAAAAGCTGCAACAGCTGGATCAGCTAAACTGGTTGACTCCTCTTCTAAAACAAAGTTTTATATTTTAGAAAGCTTAGTCTAACTCATGACAAAACTTAATTTTGTTCAAAAATCCAAGGATTACTGTATCAAAATGTGTTTTACTGCTTTACACTGAGGCCTTACAAATGAGCTGTGGTTTCTAGTGCTGATTCTTCTTTGATTTATGTAGGTCACCAAAACTGTCTTTGTACACCTTGAGAGCCCTTTATTACCCAGCAATAACACTTGTCTACAGGTATGGTATTAAATAGCATTTGAAGTTCTCATTCGAATGCCTACCAGCAAGAGTCACACTGTCTTCATCCTTCAGCTCAGTAACTAACTTTTTTTTGCTCCCCCCAAATACATCTTGAAACCAAGCTGATGTTCAAGAAACGTTTTATTCAGTGTATGTACACTAAATCTCTCATAAAGTTGAGGATCCTCCAGGAAAGTATATTTAAAGTGCTTAAAAACAACCAAAATAAGAATAAAACCTACTAAAAAAAGTGCATCTTCCCTTTGGTAAGAATCCAGGAGCTTAAGGTAAGCAGCAGAATGCTGTTCCACATACAGAAGCTCTCGTCAGAAAGACTGAAACTTCTGAGGTAAAAAGATGCATCTCAAACACAAGCCACCATATTTAACAAACCAAAAGAACAGGTAATTTCATTCTTACAGTGGTTTTCTAGTATTATATTTTCTAAAGTGTATTTTGAAGGAAAGGTCACTACAAACAGAAATGCCTTTGTTGAGGAGTTCTGCAACATTAAAAATAAAAGCTTATTCTATCACATGGCTGTAAGACAAATCTCTAACACAACTTTCTGTGCTACAACAATTGGCTTCTTGTGCTCCCTAGTAAAAATAAAGAGAATCTTGATGTCAAAATACACAGCCCTCTCCAGGGCAAACTAACAGCTGCTGAAACTGATGGTACAAGTGAACACTTCAATATGGTGCCATTTTGCATCAACAGCTCAGCAGTATAAACATCCCCAGGATAAAAGAAAACCTGCTGCAAAGACCCTTAAACAGACACAGACAAGACCATAAGTCTTCTGGACTCTTCTACTAAGCTCTTTTGCCATGGAAGTATTTTCATGTGAACACAAAAAACATAAAGGATGCCCAAGCGAAAACATGGTCTCCTATAAACTCTGATTCGAGAGAAGTAGCTTTTTCCTTTGCTCTTGGCTTTGTTCTCTTAAGTCAAAACACAAATAAAAATTAGAATCCACAATTCTATTTACTGAAGGACTTTAATGAAAGGCTTGTGTGTTTTAATACATCCACCCCTGTGACAAGGTATGATTAGAACAGCAACAAAAGGAAGATGCTACGCATGTTTCTCCTAACCTAAGGAAGAAGTCTGCAATCAGCGATCTGCAGGAAGAGAGGTGTTTGCACAGCAAGTAAAATTGTGTAAAAACCCCAAAACATTGCAATATCTTCATTTTTAAAGCATACAACTTTGCAGGGTTTGGTGTATAAGTGAAAAGTACCCCATTTAGAGAGACAGTTTGACCTGCACAGTCCTGGGACACAGGAATGCAACATCAGTTTATTTCAGTGGAAAGTACTCAATACAATGAACCCATATGATCAACACGAGCCCTCACAGCTGGCTCTGAAAGAAAGTTCAGGATAGGGGCCTTCTTCTACCAGAAAACAAAGCCAGTTTCAAACCAGGGCTACTCTTCTGAAAGGTGCTTACGTGACAGCTTGTGGGCGAACCACCACTCCTCCAGTGCAGCGGCTGGGGCGGCGTGGGGACTCTGTCGCCATTGTGTCTTCACAGGTACCTGTAAGGAAGACACTGCTTTTTAACAATGATCTGTAGCAGGATTATTGATCACACTGGTTCTTGACATACTCTTTGGGATGGTAAAAACCTCTTGAGGAAAGAGACTTTACATATACAAACCGGTTAGGCCGCTTCACAGCGCTTTAAAACAAAAACCAAAATAAACCCCAAGCAAATCACTTCTTTTTGCAGTATCCCAATCACCACAGCTCCTGCAATGCACGTGAAAGCAAAAACAACACAGACCTGCGTGATAAAGTGGAAAATTTTCTTCAAACTGTATATTAACAACAGGGGCAACAGTACTTGCTGATAATCAACAGTTATCAGCACCATTACTTAAGACTAATAAGCTGTTGTCTTAGAAAATGATTCACAATCCTAACTGCATTCTGTTGTACTCTTGACTGCGTGTAATGGGTTACGTTGAAGCTAACACAAAAAAGCATGATGGAACACATTCCACTTCTTTTTCATGTCAGCTTTTTGTACCATCTTCAAGTTTTGCTTCACGCTTCTGTTCTCCACGTGAAAACTCAGCCTAACGTTTCTAAAGGCAAAAAACACTTGAGAAGCACCCCAGATCGCAGACACCTCTCCAGCCTCCCTGTTATCCTGTCCCACTCCAAACCAAGCACCAGTACATGAAGCGAGGGAAATACGGTATCAGCATCAGTCCACCTTTGGGCACCTCTTTAAGTAAGGCACTTAGCCCCACAGAAACGAATAACAACACCTTCAGCAACACAACTAAAGCCTGACACACAAGCCAAGCAACCCCCAGAGAAAAAACAGCGCGTAATATCCCT
>JANHGB010042886.1:18226-34476 GCA_026283785.1 Coracopsis vasa | reverse complement strand
ATGTTTGGAAAGAGGGTTGTCCTAGCGGTGCTTCGGAATCTGTAAGAAGGGAAGATTGAAGATTAATTTAAGAACAAAATTCCTTTTTATTGCAGTGTGAAAAGGACAAAAGTAAAGAAAAGTAACACAAGCAAACCTCAGATCAAGGACTCCAAGAAGGTGTCTCTTGGCTCAGTGGACTCGCAGACAGGGAACAGAAAGAACGACTGTCAGACTTCTCTCAGCCCTCAATCTGAAGTGACGTGTAGGAGTCCAGGACTGCTAAAAGACTGCACAAACACGATTGAGAGCAACTTGGAGCTTCCTGTTTTAGAGCTGGAAAATTATGTTAATCAGAGACAGCCAGATGGTGTTAGCAGCCAGCAAAAACCTCACTCTGTGGAGTGGTTGAAGTCAAGTCTTCTGAGCGAGAACCTTCCTTGTAGCTCTGAGTCAGCACTGCTAGGTCCAAAGCAAAGTCGAAAAGTGACCAAAACACAGGCTCAACAAAAGACCTGTGCTCCAGAAGAAAAGCTAGAGCATTTTGAAAAAGTACCCTCTGAAGGGACTCCTTTAATTCCTAGCAATAGAGAGATGAGTAAATGTGATGATGCTTGTTTAGGTCCATTTTTGGAGGAGAAGACCCCACTTAAGTCTGGGTTGTTTTCTAAGCGAGACATAACAAAGGCTGCATCTGATGAGGAGTCGCTAAGAAAAAAACTCTCCCAGCCTCTTTCTGTGAGGACTAATATAGCACAGACAAGCCAAAATGAGCCAAGCACAACAACTGAAGATGTGATGCCACCATCATGTATAGAGCTGCAGCCTGTGCCTTCAGAGAAGGTTAGCCAGAAAAGAAAAAAAGAAGTTGAAAATGGTCTCAGGAAGTTAAAACTCCGAAGGCTTAAAAAAGTCTGAAATACTACCTTGACAACGTGGGTGGACAGCCAAACTTGTGTTTGGAAAGGATATTCAAAAAGGAGGAAGCAATTCAAAACAAAAATAATCAAAATACACAGTAAAAATGAGATAAAACTGTTAAAGAAAATTTAGGTAACTGAGTATCTTAGTCATAATTCTAATGAAGGTAATTCTTTAGGGATTAGACATTAATACTGTATGAACCAGGGTAGTGTTTATAGAAAGAAAAATCTCTTACACAGTAATATTTACCAAGCAAAATTTTAGATGTGTGTATGTTTCAGTACTATTAAAAAGTCGTATCAGCTGATGACAGCCAAAGTTAAACCCACTTTTGTGATCTGTTAGCAGCTGCAGTGATTCAGTGTTTTGCTTGTTTCAGGACACTGTTCTAGTAAAAATTAATTCTTCCTTTCTCTCTGCATTAGGCCATGGTTTATTCACATGGTCTTTATAAGTAAGACACACTGAGCTCATTTCAGATAAATCTTTAACCAGGATTTAATGTTGCTGATAATTCAAGGCCCACCTTTTCAGTGGGGTTTCAGAATAACTACAGTTTCTGCTTGTGCAGTTTTGATGTGAACATTTATTCCTAGCCCACGCTGTGGATACAAGTGATCATGCATTCAGCCTTTGGAGAAATGAATATTGTTTTATATATGCAGTCACCTGGATGTGCAGACATTGCTGTTGGGAAGAGTTCTTTATATGTGAACAGACTTACTTGTTACTGTAAGATAGAGGTAATTTTTGATTGCACAATGCTTTTTCATACTGCTTTTGTAACATATATGTGAATTACCTAAGGAAATGTAACTTTTTATTTCATGCTTATCTTTTTATATCTTTAAAATAAAATTATAAGCAATTTTATCATTCTCTTCAAATCATTATGACCACAGATACTTTATGTGAGCAGTTTTGAACAATCTACTGACATATCCTCATTTAGGTTCCAAAGGATATTCACATCCACAAGCGTTCGAGTTGGTAGTGCAATGCCGGTCCTTAAGAGAGTTAGCAGCTCGGCAGTTGACAGCAAGACACTCCTAATGGAACAGCATCTTTCTGCTGTAAATATTGTCTTCTTTTGCTGTAAGTGAAAAAGGTTCTGCATACCTTCCAGAAGACATTTTCTCTTTTTTCTTTCAGCCTGTTTGCATTTGTCTCACAGGGCTTTGCAGTCAGGTTGCTCCTGCTTACCAGTCTTCAGGCTCTGCAGAAAGGACTTTCTTAGTAACAGAAACCGAGGCTGCAAATGAACCTGGGTTTGGAGGAAGTATAGCCTGAGGTATGTTTACTGTCATCTCTTCCATGGGCTTGAGATCCTGGGCCAGGAAGAGAGTAAAAAGCACCTTTTTGATGGACTTCAAATTTTGAGATATAAGGACATTTAATTAAGAATTTATCAGAAAAATAAGAGTAAGCTTAGCCATTCTATAATTCTATTTAAAATAGAATAACTTGATAGTATATATTAAAGTCTTAGCATAGATTTTCTGGGGGACTTCTTTAAGTTCTTACAGTAAACTAACAGATAAAAAATGCTACAAGCACATATTCCAGACTGCAATTTTAAATTACCATTATTTCTACTTTGCTTTTACTTGGGTCTTCATGATGATGCTCTTGATACCTACAGGAGAGGTTTGGATGATTATGCAGTAACAGACACAGGTTGAGTTTGTAAAATCACTTCAGTTACTTCTTTTTATTTTGTTGTGGTTAAGAAAAAGACCTTACGCTTGATTTTGCAAACTGATGAATGCACTGATTATATCTGTGAACACTGTGGATGGTCTTGAGCAAGTACGTTCCAAACTATTACGGCGAAGAGTTTGGAATTCTGATGCTTTCCTTCTTCTTCCTTTCCTCCTAGTCCATTTAACTCAAGTATTAGAAACCAAAGGCCAACCACATAGAGTTTGGTATCATCACATACTGTTATTAGATACTTAATCACCTCACTGATAGTGTGGGAACATCCTCCTTTTAACACAGTTGCAATCACAGAATGGTTTGGGTTGGAAAGGACCTTAAGGCCAACCAGTCCCAACCCCCCCTCCCATGGGCAGGGATACCACACACTAGACCCTGTCTCCCAAGATTCCATCCAACCTGGCCTTTAACACTGCCAGGAATGGAGCATTCACAACTTCCTTGGGCAGCCTGTTCCAGTCCCTCAACACCCTCACAGTGAAGAACTTCTTCCTTATATCTGACCTGAACTTCCCCTGTTTAAGTTTGAACCCATCACCCCTTGTCCTATCACTGCAATCCCTTATGAAGAGTCCAAGTTGTGGTGCAACAGTTAGAAATGTTAGGCTAGATGGATTAAAGGTGTTAGAGCCTGGAGAGTCAGAACAAATACAAGGGGATTTCTCAGAGGTGCATAGTTGCCTCATTTTCGCTGTAATTACTGACCTGTTAGCTTCGTAGGCTCTTTATAACTGTGTATTTTGAGCTTAGTTATATGTTAAAGTTGCCTCTTGGGTCCTCAGAAATGCTATTACTCAGGGAAAAAGCTTTGAATTCATGATCATTTCTGGATTTTAGATGGTGTCACTGCTCGAAACCATTCTTTTGTCTCTGCAGCAGGACTATACAAGTTTCCCATTTGCAACCCTTATGGGTGCTTTATGTGATGTGTGACATCCAGGCTGGGTTGTTACCATGTATCTCTGTTCTCTCTGTACTTGAAGCCCAAGGTTGTCTTCTCACCCTTTGCATTGTCAACAATCCACCTGCACCCAGGTGACTGGCAGAGTGTGGTCTCATATTTAAGGCACTGTTCTGTTCTGAAACTGCCACTGAAGCACAGAAACAATTTCTTTGGTTCTTTTTTTTTTAATCTTGTGTTTGATATGTTGGTTTTTTTCATTTTCAGAGCTTCTTTGAGCTCTTCAATATGTGGAGATCTGACACTGGCTGAAGCTTCCATTGAAAAATACATGTTTGTCTTGAAGAGAAGTAACTGTCTATGCCAAGCCAGCTCTGTTGTTTTGGGTTTTCTAATGAATCATCTGGTTAATTTGGTCTGTGCTGTTTGCTGATAGTGCAGCAGTCCTTTCCTACTGAGACACTTTCTGGTATGCGCAGACTACCCATTATTCTGTACATCTAAGTAGTTAAAATACTTGTTCAGTGAAATTCTGTCTTCAAACACACATCAGAAGCTGGACCAGCCTTTACCTATATATTTATAAAGAGGGAGCAGGCTGATGTAAAATCTCCCTTGGACAGTGTCGATCGGTCAGAAGGTTTTAACTATCACAGGAGTTAATTGTGTGTAACAAGCTTTGCTCTGTCTCTGATGTTATCAGGTTGTAGTTCTGCTCACCAGAGTCCAAAGTGTATGTTAGCGTGTTAGTACAATTGCAGAGCACCATTTCTGGGTTACACTTGACGTGAAGGACTTCAAGAGCACCTGTTCCTAACCAGAAAGGAGAACGTTCAGAACCCAAAGTTGTGAGGAGTGAGGTGTTAAGTAGCCTTCTGAAGGTGTTTATTTTGTCAGTGTGAACTTCCTTCCTTCCCACCATTCTGCATGTGGGTCACATTGCCTGGGTCTGAATGGACTTTTTAGATCACTGTCTCACTGGCTTTTGACTGGAAAATGGATTCTTTCTAAGGAAAAAGATGGATTGTTTGCAATTGGAATAAGAAGGATGTAAAATATAGTTAGACTGTCCCAGATTGCATGTTCGGAGTAGTTATCTCCTTGCTTATACCAGTATCTAATAGGTTTCATGCTGTATTAAAACACTCTATTGCAAGCTTGAGCAGACAGAGTTAATAGTATCAAGAGGCTTTTAGCCAGCAGTGGGACTTGTGGGTTGGCCTCAGAAATTAGCTTTAATAAAAGGCACTCCTCGCTTCTTTGCTTTCTGCTTTTTTCTTCTCTAATAAGCATTAAATAGCATCCAAACCCCGATGTGAAGAAGATGCTGGCTGGGGAAACAGCAGCACATGGAGCCTTTCATCAAAGGGATATCAAAGCATTCTGCAGCTGAACCTGGGAGGGATATGAATATGCTTATTTTGACAGTTGTGCAGCACTGAGGGCAAGCAGTTCCTTCCAGGTAAGCTGGGTAAGGAACTTATGCTGCAAATCTTTCATCAACTCACTCAAGTGTTTTTGAACATGGTTCTCCCATCTTGTTCCCCCTTTTTTTCCCAGATAATTAAAATGGAATCTGTCAGCACATCACCTTGCCCTTTCCACAGTAGCCATAAGGTGACATTTTTAGATGGGGACTTCTTGTTTGTTTGGTGTTGACTGATGCTGAGAAATCATAGAAGAGTTGTGAAGATGATGTAGTGTCACAGGGCATTCCAGCTAAAACCTGGAAATCACCCAGGGAATTAATCTCCACCATCCCATCTCCTTTACTGTCCACATAAATAACTCCAGAGTTGGGAATTGGTTCCTGTGAGAGCTGATGCTGCACCTTTTTTGAATGAGAATTTCACTGATTTGCTCCCATTCTGTCAGTTAGATCCTTTAGTGTAGCGGAGACAGAGAACCCCAGCAGCAGGAATTGCTAATGCAGCTCCACAACTGCTTCGTTTGCTGCCACAATAATTATCTTCTTAATTTGTGCATCAGATCTTTAAAGAAAAGTGTCTTGAGCTGTAATTCTAGAGATGGGCATTGCCCTTTTTAATATTAATATGATCTCATGGGGATAGAATGAAAAGAGTAGAGATGTATTTCTCCACCCTGTAGAGAAACTGGTAGGGACAATTTGCACATCACAGAGAAGGCGCTCGCTGGAAGAGCTGGAGCTTGGATCTGATGCCCTGTCTGATACCACATTGCTCCAGTGCTAACCTGAACCTCCAGCCAGGTGCCAACAGAACAGACAGAACCTTCAGTGCCTTCTTCCTCCTCACCCCCAGAAGTTGGAATTAGCCACTGGTGTCAATACTGAAAAAGAGGAAGATGAAAAAAAACCTTGTATTTAACTATTCTTGCTCCATTTCAAAGGGAAGGGAGAGCTTATGCAATCACTTCCATCTACTGGGGAGGAAAAGGCTCAATCTGGTACTTCCCTTGTCAGAACTTCTCATCTTTGCATACACTAATAAAAGCATTGAGCCTCTGCCCTGTGACTTGTTCCAGAGGGACTCTGCCAAGGGCAGGGGTGGTGATGTAGGCCCCCGGAGTGCTGAGCCCCCTTAGCTTGATAGCTGCAGAGGAGAAGCTGAACCATACGGAGAGTGTGACCTCCTGCATCCCCTAACTTGGTGAAGGGCTGATTGATAACATTAACCATTACTATGCAGGTGTGTTTGCTGCTCTAAGAGCAAGTGTGTCTTCAGTGGAAAGGCAAATAGCTTCAGCAGCAGAATTGCTTTAAGAATCTAGTCTTGTGTTTAGGCTCTAACTGGTTTATGTTTCTCACTTGCTAGGCTTCAGGTGTACAAGCACTCGCTGGCTGTCCTTTGCTCCTATTAGCAATGCAGAAATAGCTGTTCCCAAGGCTCTTCCCGAGTGACAAGGATATATTGGCATCAAGGCTGATGTAAGGTGCACCATCAGCACCTTTTGCAAGTTACCTCTGCTTAAGATGGGCCCTCTCGGTGCGGAGGTGCAGAGGCTTTGATGTGGCTGTGTTCAGCTCCAGTTGAACCAAACCCAGATTCAGCAGGCTCCATTAGCTGTAGCTAGAGCAAAGCTGAGGGTGCTCAGGGGAGCAATTTCATCATTATTGTTTTGTAAAGCTCCCATGTTGAAAAGGCAGCTCAGGAAGCACACATTTTCCCAGTTCTGAGATGAATAAGGATCCAAAGAACACACACTAACAGCGGGAAACTTCTCCTGACTAAACAGAATGTATCTATCTTCCCAGAGCAGTAAGATGTGAAGGGGCAAAGTGTAAGTTCTACAAAATTAGTATTGTGACAGGAAGGCCTTCAGCCTCATGTGTCTACTTCCATGACAATGGAAAACAGTTCATACACCAGTGCCCAGCTTGGTGGTGGTTCCAGGTTTTGGAAGCCTGATTTGGGGTTACATTCATTCACCAGTGTAAAATTTGAAGCTACCACTGACATATGAGGATATAATTTAAAGATATTATAGCAATTTCACAGCATTCTCTTCCCTTCCCCTGTGTGGTTGTGGGTTTATAACACTGGGAGGTGGCAATGGAAATGAGGTGTATGGGGAAACTCCACTGTAACAAAACCTCTGCACAGCCAGTGCAGTGCTTCACAGCACAGGAAAGGCTGGAAATACATAAATGAATCCTGCACTGAGGGTTTAACAAGTCCAGAGGAGCCCAGGTTTTGCCCTACATGGAGCCTCCAGAGACCTAAACAGATTTAGCACTATGTTAAATGGTGAAGTCTGTATTTAGAATTCACCTCCATAGGTTTCCACTGTAGCCTGTCAAATACCATGTCCCAAGACTAGCAAAAGCCCTATTTTTTTTAATTAGCTTTATAGAAGAGAGACTTAGATTTATTCCTATAAATTCAGGTATAAGTGTTTCAGTCATTCAGAAGAGGTAGTTGGTTTCTGCTTCATTGGGGACCTACACGAACAGTAGACATCAGGATGATGGTTAATTCAACACTGAATATAGGAAAGACTCCAGTTAGTCACCTCACTCTGTACTTCCGAGGCAGGTGGAAGGCTCTGTTATCTTTTAAGTGGCATTTTTGGACACAACATGTCAGGGAAAAAGAGGAAAACAAATACTCCTGGGATTTGGTTGAGGAATTATGGAAGTGGTCAGATGAAGCTAATTGTTGACTTCCCATTCAGCAGGCAGCCAACTGATGATTCTCCAGTACTTCAGTTCTGTGGCATGTGACTGTGAGGAGGGAGAGCTGTCCCCTGTCACGGCAGTGCAGTGGCACATTTGACATCTCCTGTTAAAGTGAGTGTGAAATAAGAAGTAACACTAAAGAGATTTTAACAGAGCTTTTAAGACAGCTGCAAAGAAAGTACAAGGCAGAGATGCCTTGCTGTCATCGTGTTTAGTGTTCACTGTATTCCTATCGCAGTACATAAATAGAGATACTTTACTAGATACGTACGAAGCAGCATAACCTTGCAGTGGCTGGTTTAAGCTCAAGTACAGACAGCAGCCCAACCCTACTTGGGTTTCAACTGAGTTTCTTACCCACAGCGAATTGTTCCTCCAGCTCTGTACTAGCACCTTCCTGTAAAACACTGCTGCAGCCTTATCAAGAAAATATGCTAAAATAGGAGTAGACCATCAGAGAGCAAACCCAAACCAGCACACACGGCCCCTCTGAGGTGGGAGGGGCAGCGCTGGTTCAGCACTAAAAGCCATTGTGTTGAATAGTTTAAGAGTTTATTTTATGCTTTACAAGCACTTCTTGCCCATTAGAAATCGGTATCATCTGTGGATCCTTTCCCATCCAGGTCAGCAGTTTGGATCCTGCCTAGCTACGTACATTTTGTTACTATCTGGTGCGACCTCATTGGCTCATGCAAAGTAAACTGATTGCACAATTCCAGTCACATCATCATCCTCCTCCTCCTCTTCTTAGAAGTACACAGAGGGCCGCTAGCCAAAGGACATGGAGAGCAAGGGACATGCTGCTTTCCAACCCCTTCAACCTGACTGGGAACCAGAGGGGAACATGTAATCAGCTAACAAAACCCTACTGCATGGAAACGGGTGGCAGGTCCTGGAAGCACAAAGCTGCCCCTGCCCCAGCAGCGTGGCAGGAGCACCTCCCTGCTCAATAATCTCCACGCTCTTTCATGTTTTCATACAAAAAATTTAATAAATATTACTTTTCAAGATTTATTGCCAGGAACAACACATCAAAGATGCATTTTCATATAACACTAATATCACAATACAAGGTATCTTCATGATCTCAATGGTTAACCACCGAGATGACTATGTTTATAAGCCTTTTGATCTTAAACATCGTAATAGCACTTTGATTTCCTCACTTGTTAAGGCGGGCAGTGTAATCTATGGCAAACCTACACAGTGATCTTACTGGACATTCTACTGTTCAAGTATTCAACAACTAGCTTATTAGAATACTCCCTAAATGCAGTAGATTACAAAAAAAGTCAAATCTACAAGTGGTTCAGTATTACATATTCATGGTGAGAAAAAACAAAGAATTAGAATTTACAAAAGAAGATTGCTGTGTTCCCAACTTCACACGCTAATCGGATACTTTCAGTACATGCAACCACTCACGTTTCCTCTACATAAAGTAATAGCTCAGTTTTGTTCCCTTAAACTGCTTCTTAGCAGATGATCTGCCTGTCACTCGGGTTTCAAGTCTAAAGCAGCAAAACAAAAAGAAAGAATGTTCTAGTCTAATTCTCTAAACTGCCTCAGTCAGTACTTACAAATAGTCTTAAAGTGATACTATGGAAGGTGTTTCAAACGTTGGACATTGTACAAAAACCAGCGTCAAGGCCTGGGAGCCCGTCCTATTAAAAATAAGCTATCTTCGAACACCTCAGTTTTGGCATATAGGCAACATGTAACAAGGAAATAAATTCGAAATAGAGAAGCCACAAGCTTACAATGCTATCAAAAACCTTCAACTCTAAACACGTACATATAAATAAAAAGGAATGATATTTTAAGGCTCTTGATTATTAAGTTAATAAATCAAATATACACAGTGATTAATAAAAAAAGAATTATTTACAGATCTATACAAACTTCTATTTTTGACACATTTTCCTCTTTTAAATTCTTCATTTACCAGCAACTGCTGACAAGTTCCCCCCACCCCGCCCCCAACAAAAATACAATAAAAAAATAAATAATAAACTTATTTGTGATAGTTGCTGTGGTTCCGAGCTGCAAAGGCACTTTCAAATACAGAACTAGTTGTACGTCAACCATAAAACCAATATACAAAAACCTCAAATTCAATAAATATAAATAAAATGTATTCATTCGAAAGGAACCGTATAAATCTGGCAGGAAAAAGAAAAATAACAACTGAAGAGGAAGGAGGAGTAGTTAAGGCTCTGGGATACCTTGGGAAACGTTTCCGTGATGCATCAGCTGCAGCTGAATTTCCGCGAGGGCACTTTTGACTAGTTTTGCATAGATGTGAAATGCAGCACTTGGTATTCCAGCCAACCACAGCAACTATCATTGCCAGTGTAAGCCAGCTTGTCAAAACTTAAATTAACACAGGGATTCTAAGTAAATAATAGCCTCAGACTCAAATATTACACAACAGTTTAAGAACTACAAGCTCTTGAGTGCCTTTCTAGTGATACTTAAAGGCCCTGCATGGCAGCACCCCACCGTCTGCTATACAATGTACTCCATCCGATTGAGGCTTTGTGCACTTTCCAAGTCTCTGTTGTCCTGTTTGTTTGTCCAGTTCGGGTGTTTGGTGGGGGTGCTGTTGGGGGGCTTTTCATCTCTGTCTACCAAAGTGTACGCTGGCTGCTTGGCAAAGCGGGCCTTCTGCTGGTGTTTGTCCATGTCGTCTTCCTCCACCTCGGAGTTGTGTGTCCTTATTTTGGCGATTTTAGAGTTTTTGTTTTCGTAGTCTTTGATTGGGACAGTGTTTGCTCCGTGTTTCTCAATGGGGTTCTTGATCTGGTTGAGCTGCTCCCTCACGTTGTTGGTAGTGTTGTCGTCAGACGCTGTGTGAGTGTGGCTGCTCTGCTTTCGGCGCTTCCGAATGCACCAATAGAAGACAGTCACCAGGCAGCAGATCCAGGCTACTGTCAGCACCGAGCTCAGCAACGGCACCAAGAAATCTGGAAGAGACAGGACAGCATTAACCCCACCACAAACCAAGCGCTCCCCACCAGGCTTCCTGCAAGCAAAACACATCTTGGGGTTTAAGCCTTATTTTTCCACTGGGGTCCAGACCTAAGGAGGATCTCCCTTAGAACACACGGCATTTAAACTAAGTCTGGAACTCAAGAGTGCTGCCTGGTAGCCCTCATGGAAAACATTCTCCTCATACACACAGAGCGAGGCATCACTGGTGGGAGTAATGCAGGCATCACTACATCACCCTGCCACTGCTCCCAGCTCAGTGGGAACAGCTCCTGCTACAACCATATTGGTAAGATGCCTGTTATGTGCCTGGCACTCTGTGGGAAGCTATAAACAGACACCTCTGATAGTGTCTAACTGCGACAGGAGGGCTTCCAGAGCCAGCCAGCTGCTGCTTTCTGCCTTACTGACATGCACAGAGGAGTAGCAGTCCTTTTAACAGGTCAGGCCACTGGGTTAAAGCAATTTCAGAACTTAGTTTTTGAAGTAGCAGGACTCCAGCACAAAGCCTCCTTACTGCGTTCCCCACTAGCAGAGACAGAAGATGAGGATCTCAGACCTGCTACCAATCCAAAAGTGAGGAAAGCTTCCTCCCCTGTGGAAGGCTGCTCTGGCCATGGCACATGCAGAGGGTTTGGAGGAGAAGCTCACCTGTTTTGTTTTTAACTGGTCGCCGCTGTACTCTGACCTCCGCCACTGCCGCGATGAGCGTGTTGTTACCATCGCGCTTACTGACAAGGTCGATGATCTTATCTGTGATGTCTTTGATGGGGTTTTCATCTTCCCCTATATCTTCTGCAGACTACAGAAGGAGCCATACAATTAATACCAAATGCCAGATCAGATGCATGGGTAATCTGCTATTTATAAGCTTTCACAATCAGCTACGGCTCTTGGCACTTTGAATACTTCAAAAGCACACCAGAAACAAACCAAAAGCTGTGGGCAGGAACTAATAATGCAGAATTTTTGTCCCCATCCTTAAAAAAAGGCCAAAAATCTCCCAAAAGCAGCTCTCAAGGGAATGTAACAGAAACATGTTTTTTCTATCCCTATTACAGTTGCCACCAGATGTAGCTTTCAGGTATGCCCATGTAACCAGGATTTCTTCTCTGTTCTTACAGGGAACTGGGATGGAAACTAAACCACAAGAAGTGCTGACAAAGCCAGGAATTAGGATTTTTACGAGATCCACATGTTGCACACATAGCCAAGCAATTAACTACTAAGGCATTTAAAGATATTCCAGGAATACTTACAATAGCAACATGGATTTCATTATTTGCCAAGTGCGAAGGCTCACAGGTAATATAGATGGAATATTCAACAGAAACATTCTTCAGAATATTCAGATTCCTCAACTCACTGCAAATGTGCTCTGTGGTAAGTCCCTGGAGGATACAAAAGAGGTGTTGGGGGTTTTTATGCACATGAACACACAGATAGTAGACTTATGTTTCTGTTTCTGCCCTGAAGTAAGAGTTCTCAAGGGAAGAGGAGGTAGAATTGCCTCCAAGCCAGTTTTGGTGTTCTTTTATGTTCTGCTACTTACTGGTGCCATCATTTCTTTATTAAAGGTGAAGGTGATGTTGGCACAGTTGTCTTGGTAGTAAGAATCAGAATTGCATTTGGTCTTCACCGGTTGTTGGTTTGAAGGCCAGCATTCACCCACTGCAGCACAAGGGTGAGTAAAGCAGTGGTCTTCTCGGACAGGAACACACGCATGTCCAGCTGGGCACTCGTTATGGCCTTTGGCATGTAGGACACAAGGTCGAGGACCACACCAAACCTGGAAGAGAATAAATGCTGATAAATAACCACTGGTTACAGGACAGACATGAAGAGTATCCCACCACATTCCTCCATTTTGTGTTCATGCTGTCTGTCCTCCTGTTTCAGAAGATTCACAATCCAAACCACAGCACATCCGTACCTTGGAGCACGTGACCTTTCCATTCAGACATTGACAGGTATTGCAGTCATCATCCCACTTGGCCCCATCTGGCATCACCCGAACACTGGTAAGGCAAGGCCTTCCTGTGACTAAAGAGAGATGGAACAGGATTATAAACTCAAAATAGGGAAAGAAGTGGAAGAACACCTTTCTAAATTAATCAAATCTTATCACTAAGTTTACTTACTCAATACAGACATGCACTTGCTTGGAAACAACAAAGACCACTCCTCAAAACCCACATACAACCACAGACTGTTAACATGCAGTAACAGAGACCTCACTACAAGGACCAGCTATGACACCACAAGTACCTTCTTGGCATCCCACACCGCTACGACCTGGTGGGCAAATGCAACGGTAGCCATTGATTTCGTCTACACACGTAGCTCCAAAGGCACAGGGGGAAGACTGGCATTCATTGATATCTGTGGAAGGAGGGAGAGGAAATAAAAGTTACTCTAGAATATCCTTTTATTTCGTCAGAAAACCATACAAGAGGTTTTCCTGCTGGAGTTTTGTGTTCATTTTCTAGGTCTGCTTGGAGATCGATGCTTATTCTCAGCACTAGTATAAGCCCAGAGCAACTTCTTTGAAGTTCCTGCTGTGTGGGACTAACAAAGATCAAAACCTGACCCCTATGGCTACTTAAGCTTTTCAAGGGCAAGGACACATTCCTTCTCACACAAACACACTTCCTCTCCTCTGACATACTCCAGTTTTGCTCCCCTGCAACATTCTCCAAGGGAAGACAGCGTTAAACCCCTTTCCAGTTGCATTTTTACTACAAAACTTCCATTTCCATGGCTGTTATTAAAGAAAAGTGTTAGTGTCCTCCTACCTGTAATTACTATTAAATTACAGGGAAGTGCACACATCACCTCGGGGCTCGTAGGTGGATTATTAATTGACAAGGTTTTTGGCTGGCACGCTTTCACCTCAAGCAGAAACCTACGCCACACAAACACACTCTTGACTGGGAAGACTGTGCTGAAGGGCATTTTGCCCACTCAGCTGAACCAAGGGGTTTCAGCTCCAGCTGAACAGACTTTATGATATCCTTCATTTTCAGGGCCATTCCTGCCCTCCCCACATCTGCTGCAGCTCCGGGGATGGATGCAGGAGACATCTATCCTTAATCTGATCTACCACTTAACTCAATTAAGATGATTGTCTCGCAACAAGATGGAAGTGAGACAAACCCAAAGGCAGCATGCCACTGAAACACTTACTGATCCTGCAGTCGGGACCAGCGAAGCCTGGAGCACACTCACAGCGGTACCAGTTGTCTCCATCCACACAAGTGCCACTGTTATAACTGTAAAGAAAAACCATGATGCAAGTTAAAAACCTGCTACAGGTAAAGAGAATCTAAAATTCAAAACCAATATAAAGGCACAGGATGAAAGAGAAACACATGAAACTTACCAAGGGTGAGGGCTGCAGTCATTTGTGTCTGCAAAGCAAAGACAGACAACTTAACTATGCAGACTTTGGCTAGAACAACTGTACTGTCAGTAAAGAATGATCAAACTTCCCCTCATACCCAAGTTACACTTAGCTCAACTTTAACAAAAATATGCTGAAATTCTCTACTAAATTGATTCCAGGCTTCTACCACAAAATTTGTTAACTACATTGTGGAACACATGTACACAGGAAGAGATCCTTGTAAAGAATCTAACAGGAGGGGGGAGGAAAAAAGTGGAAGCAGACAGAGCTGCTCTTAGAAGAAGAATGCAGGAGAAAACAAGACAACATCTGTCTCCACTTAGCTCATTTGCAACTTTCTCATGCCCAGGTCAAGGCTCTATCACATAAAGTCATTAAAAACAAAGATTCAGGTGATGCTAAAGCCTACATCAAACAAGCTTTCCCTTCTGGTTTCAATCTTGACTCCAGGGGCGACAGGATGAGCTAATGTTCTCATCATGCAACACTCTGGAAGAGTTCAAGCAGAGACAACTTACTCTGAGTACACGTGGGTCCTTCCCAGCCCTCCTTGCAGACACAAGTGAAAGAGTCCCCGCTGACTACGCAGGTACCACCGTTATGACAGGGGTTTGGCAGGCAGCTGCTGTTCCTCGCTGTAACAGAAACAAGATTGGCCCCTGAGTTGTTGGAAAGGCGTCGAAACCGAGCCAAGAGGAAGAACTGAGGTCACAGATTTCACGCTGCATCTGCTTCCTGGTGATTACGCAGGGTATTTACCTATGTTACAAGTGGCTCCTTCCCATCCTGCAGGACACATGCACTTGAAGGTGTCCCCCTCGTCGTAACACGTTCCTCCGTTGTTGCACGTTGCCTCATCGCACTGGCTGTCACCTGTAGAGAACCCAAACTACCCTTAATGCCAGTGCTTTCTTAATGCAATGCAACAAGTCGAAGCAGCCTCAACAGAGCACGCATGTTATGTTTTGGAAACGCTGAACTTACGGGAGTGGCAGGTTTTTCCTTTCCACCCATTTTTACATTCACAGAAGAAGTCATTGACCAAGTCTCGGCAAGTTCCTCCATTGTGGCAAGGGTTTTTACTGCAGTCATTAATATCTAGATATGTTAAGAAGAGAAAACGAGCTAAGCTGTGTTTACAGAATTGACAAGCACTTGATGCTTGCCCCATCCCTAACGTTGGCCTGTGCTTCAATCACGGATTAAGCACTTAAGTCTGTATTTTAAGAGCTTTAAGTGCTGTCACAGAGATGAAGAATATTCCAACCACAACCCTCCAGTTTGTTTTCATTTTGTTTGTCATCTTGTTTCACTAAACGAGAAGTGAAAAGGCCAATTACATAAACTATCCTACCAGTCACAAGAGAGGAGCTGAGAGCTCGCTCCTCTTCTATTCCAGAGACTGACAGGGTACAAGTATGGTATATGCAGATACACCACTCCCAAAACAGCAGGTGCTAATGCTAAGGCTTTCTTACTCAAAGTTATCCAAAGGGTAGAGCAGGAAAAATGAAACAGAGAGACAGGTTCTGCTCCCAGAACTCAGGTTTAGTTCCAGTGCAGAAGCCTAGGGCTTGGTGCAAAAAGAGGACACCTTGTTCTCTGTGGCCTCTGAAGCAGAGATCATGTCAAATTGGTATTGGTCACTGTCATCCTAAAGACAGTACCAGCCATTCCTTCCTGATGTTTTTCCAGATCTTTCTGTGTGCTGAAGGATGATAACTTACTTGTTTCACAATACGTTCCTTCCCATCCATCACTACAAATACATTTGTAGGAGTTGATGCCATCGATACAAGTGCCACCATTTTTACAGGGGTTGCTCTCGCAGTCATTAATATCTGCAACAGTTTGGAGGAGAAAGCAAAACAGAAGGAAAAGAAAAATCAGACTGGAAGAGCAGCCACCGGAAATCATCATCTTCTTGCAGACCACTTGGCTATGACCCTTGAGAGGAAGGGTTATAAGCAAGATGAGAAATAGGTGAAAAACTGCACAAAGCGATGAGCCTGTCACTCAACAATTACTACTAAGCCCAAAACCAAACCCCGGAGTCCTCACAATCGATGTTAAACCCCACCATTAACTACCTCAGCCCTTGTATACCTAAGGCTTTTAAAAACACACAATTCAAGGCCAGAAGGTTCATTACTGTGAACTTTCCCCAAGGG
>JANHGB010042886.1:0-18112 GCA_026283785.1 Coracopsis vasa | reverse complement strand
TTTCCCACAAGATATATTCTCTTGTCAGCTCTTACTCTCATGACAGTAGGTGCCGGTGAATCCTTTGTTGCATTCACAGGTGAATTTTCCACCTGCTTGGCTCTTGCACTTCCCGTGAGGACCACAGACGTTTGAAGAGATATAACGAACCCCTTCTGGTGTGCTGTTAGACGCTACCGCCACCGTGCAGCTGTCAATCACTGTAGAAAACAGAGAGCTGGGTGAGGATTGGCCACCCTACCTGATTTGTTAAGCTCAGAGCAACATGTTCACTTCCAGTGATGGATGTCTAAGAGACATATGTATCATGGGATCATTTGGGTTGGAAAAGACCTTTAAGATCACTGTGTCCAACTGCAAACCTAACACTGCCAAATACACTTCCTGCTTTAAAATGACTGCTCCAACAGTTTGTGGATAAAATAATCACAGCATCTTATATGACAACTGCTGGACCACATCTGTGGCCTGGAATAAATTCAGCAAAGCAGGCTATTTGCTACACGTGTTTTCTGTGCACACTGATGTAACATTGTCTTTCAAATAGCCCATATTTATCATACTGGCTATTTGAAAGCTAGTATTACTCATCTTCTCACACAAAGAGAGGCATGAGGCACAGGGCAAAATTCAGCCTCTTTATGCAAGAGCTACTCCAGCAAGTACACCACTGGAGCTTCATTATGGCTCCAGCCAGAGGAGAGGTGGAAGCTAATGCCAGTCATTCCCGTTCACCTGCAAGGCAACACAAACCTTCACAAGGGGTTGTGCGGCAGTGATCTTTCAGGTGGGAGCAGTTCTTCCCTTCGTAATCTTCAGGGCAGTTACAGAAATAGTCCATAGCAAGATTGAAGCACTGGGCACCGTTCTGGCAAGGATTAGGCTCACAATAATCTATGTCCAGCTGTAAGTAGTGCACAGAGAGGAAAGGGAAATAGAAAGGGGGGCAGGGAAGAGAGAAACAAGTTTTATCATCACCTTCCCTCACTAGGACAGGCAGACATTATGGAATCTGACCTTTTTATCTGCTGCCTCAATGAGTTGTTCATCATGCACAGTTTAGTTCGACCTGCAACTATTTCAGCAGACAGCAGCACTCTTGATGTTAAACAGCCCCTCCAAAGTTAACAGCGTGCAACAAAACCTGACATGCAAACACTTGCACTCTGCTTCTCAAAAGGAATCCTCAGCAACCCATCAGGGGGTTTGTGGGTTTCTTCCGCCCCCAGTATATATTAATCAAGCACGTTCTTGGCAGACTGACAGTGATACCAAGTACAACTTTATCCCATGGTTCACTGAGTGCCAGGCATTCAGTGTACAGACCCAGAGTGCCGGTAGGAACGCCGCTGGCGGAGGGCCTGCCTTTCACCCCTGCTTCTTACCTGACAGAGGTTTCCTGAGAAACCAGCGGGACACAGACATTGGAATCCATTGATTTCATCCTGGCAGTGACCCCCATTCATGCAAGGGTTACTTGCACATTCATTGATGTCTTTCTCACAGTGATCTCCTGCATAGCCAGGTGAACAGATACACCGATAACCATTAACCAAGTCCTGGGAAGAAGGAACACAAAAGTTTAGAGTTAAGGCTTTTTCCTCCCTCTTGATACATTCTTATTAAAGAAAACAATAACCCCCAAACCACAACTCCCCCCTGACAGCCCATAATGAACAAACAAAAATGCTCTTACTATGTCCAAACAAGGCAAGAGGTTTTTTAAGTGGGAAATAACACACACACACACACTCACACACTCCCCCTGCTTCCCCCCAGTACTGGCTTACATTCTTAATTTCCAGGCAGGATAAATTAACCCACATTTTGATGTGGAGTATCTACATTTACAGCAGGTAACTTGCACAACAACCGGCCCATTCACTGGTGACACTGGCACTCAAAATGAGTCATTTATTGCAGTTATATCTTTTCTGCCCTTGCTGCTCTACAGATGTACCCTGTCACGCTGTAGCATGACACAGGCCCTCCCCCCCAACTCAAAGAAATTAGTTTATTCCAGCTAATTGCTATTTGCCACGCTATAGATGTTTAGTCTCAAATGTTTTAGTTACTGTTACAAGTCTTGGGGAAAGCAAAATAAAGCAAAGTGGCTTTACCCGACAGGATCCTCCATTCTGACATTGTCCACGACAGTCGTTAATATCTGCAATAAAACTACTGTGGTTAGAAGGCAAAAAATATATTTACTCTAGATACAGAGTTCAAGTCTCTCTAAAAGTGCAGCTAGATAAAGCTTTTGTCAAGTTTCCTGCATGCCTTCCTCAAGATAAGGTTATTATAATGGGTGGGAACCTTTCGTGATTCTTCTACTAAAGGCAGTGAAACTTCACATCATTGTTTTAGTCCCTTTATCAGAATATAACTATGTTATGGACTAACAAGTCTGATAAAGTTGTGTATTTTCATTCCACACCAACTACTCCCTTTATGAAAACATCAACCACTGGGGCTCTGCCTGATGCTTAAATCTGAGCTTAGGACTCAGTGGCTTAAACACATACACACACAACTGGCCTTTAATAAACCAAGAACACAGCCACTTACTGATATCACAGTTGTGGCCAGACCAGCCAGTAATGCAGTCGCAGTAGTAGCTGCCAATCAGGTTCCTGCAGGAGTTGGCATTGACACAGGGTCTGCCCTCACATTCATTCGCATCTGGAAAAACAAGGTGGATGGTCAAATGCAGGGCTTGTAGGGCAGGGGGAGAAGGGAGAAAAGCCTACAGCTGGTTTTCACAGCAGTCATCAGCCCTCTGTTCAGATCTAAGGGGAACTTTTAATACACAGCATGGATTAGCATCACTTGAATGAACAAAAGTCAGCCATATATCAGCCTCTGAAGACTCTTTCCATTTCTCTGCAATTAGAACATACAGGCTATGCTAATAATTTGATTATTACATCCAGCCACTCATTAAGAGCAACTTTCTCCCCCCCCCCATCTCAACCAAGCATTCTGAAGGAGGAGTGCTGCAGCCTGGTCATTGGGATTAGTGCGTTGTGTGAAGAATGCAGACAGCTCATTCTTCATGAGATCATCTACATTTTGGAACCCAGCTGTGAACTCCTTGGTCTGGAGGAGTTGACATGGCTGAAGAGATACAGCAACTTTCTCACAGGCTAAAGGAAGAAATCCATGTGGGGGTGAGACTGGAAGGCATACACATGCACCCTCCCCACTTCAGTTCATTTGTGGTTTACATTATGTCTCTCTGCCTTAGTTAACCATTTCCTCCGACTGCCAGCATACATCAAAATGACAACAGAAGGAAACCACTCAGAGTGGTCTAAATCCCAGTCCTGCAAACACTGACAATACTCTCCATGTGCCAGAATACATCCACAGGCTCCAAAACCATAAACCATTGCCTAATGCAGAGGGCACAGCTACCCTTTGTCTGCCCAACTATGATCCCTTTTGCATTTATCTTCCCCCACCCGCCCCAGAGCAATACTGGATGAAGAGAAAAGCAGTTCTCACCTAGCTGGCACGTTTTGCCAGTCCACTGAGGTGGGCAAATACACTTAAATCCATCAACTAGATCCTGGCAAGTTCCTCCATGACCACAGGGATTTGGAGAACAATCATCAATATCTGTAAAGCAGAGTAAAGAGAGGCTGAGACTCTGTGTCTACGCTGATTTCAGCAAAAGCCTCCTGTTATTTAACAGTAGTGTGAAAGGGATTCAAAGCACAGGGGAAGAAGCTTACACCTGTGGCCTTCTGGCAAGTCAGAGTTATATTTTGGTGCAGCAAACCTCTCTAAACAATATTTTAAGTAGCTTGCCAGAATGCTACAAAAATTCAGTGTTCTGCTTCTTTCAAGAAGCCAGTGACTATTCTTTCCCTTGGTGTTTAACAAAAACCTTGGTATAAAGCAAAGGAGAAGAGAGTGCACAGTGGTATAAATGGATGCTAAGAACCAATGCTGAAACTGGGAAAGGTTAAGTTTATCAGGGATTAGAAAGACTGGTGTAAACCAGCAGAGCAGGACATTTTTAATGCTATTTTAAAAGCACTTACTATCAGTGCAAGTTGGTCCAGCCCAGCCAGGCGCACACACACATTCAAATCCCAGAGACGTCTCTAAGCAGCTTCCTCCGTTGTGACAAGGGTCAGAGAGGCAGGCGTGCTCCGCTGCACCGGGACAGAAACACCGCATTTAGAGTCTATAGCAGTGACCACAAGGTACCCCCTGCTCCCTCCCTCTGGATACACCATCATTGCTGCTGTGAGAACCTCAAATCAAAAGCTACTTGACAGCAGGAAGCATTTTCTATGCTAAACCCATCACCACACTGACTTGCACCTGTTTGAGTCAGAGCCAGGCAAGGTACTTGTAGTGATCCCTCCGGTAAGCAGAAGGCTGATGTTCAGAGATACCAACTGTTCATGATGAAGCATGAACAAGCAAGTCTGGCTCTTTGCAGCCAGCCCCGACATCTTAACACCGGAAAAGGAGCTTTTCCCAACTTCATAAAGTATATCCAGAACCAGCCGCTAAAAGCTGGTGAGGATCAACTACCAAATGGCAGCATCACACACTTACCAATCTCACAGTTCTGTCCCGAGTAGCCCTCAGGGCAGGAGCACTGGTATTTATCAGGGCCAGTGTTGCTGCAGGTACCACCATTCAAACAGGGCGGGTGGGTTCCGCAGTAGTTCAGATCTGCAAGAGGTGAGGAGCATTAAAGCCATGGCTGAAAAGCAACAGAAACATCAGCACATGCATGCTTTGTTCCATTACTCCAGAGCCTTTACACAATACAACCACACACATCCTGCAGGGCAGGACAGGGAGAAGCTAAGGACACATGCTAACAGTGCCAAACAGCACAGGAGACAGCGCTGAGCAGCTGAAGGACACAAACTCCCACCACGTTCCAGTGGACTCACTCAGCCTCTGCACACTCCCTCCATGCTGGGTTTGCCAGTGTTAAAATTCAAGCGTTACACTGGGCTATGGGTAAGATTAGCATACCTTTGTCACAGAGCTGACCACCCCAGTTGGTTTCACAGAGGCATTGCCATGGTTCAATGCAAGTGCCATGGACACATCCTGGGTGTGGAATGCACTTATCACAGTACTGGCCTTGCCATCCATACTGACACCTTCATTTAAAGAGAGGGAAAAAAGAAGTCAGACCAGGGAAACAACCCAAAACCCTGTGTAGATGTGAGTGTGGAACTCCAAAGCTTGGAGAGAGACCAGGGTGGTGGGGGAGAAGGGCAGGAGGAGGGGAGGGGAGAAGCTATTCGAGGTCTGTTTGATGGTTTCTTGTAAACAAACATTATGGTAGTTTTGCCAAGGTCTCTCTTGCCGGCCTCCTGACAAAAGAATAACTGTTCTGAGAGAACCAGCATGAGGCCATTCAGCACAATAATACTCCTTTGGAGCCTCATACAAATGTGGCAGAGAGGGTGGGTGTGCACTACAAATCAATCTCTGGACTTTGACAGGGTGCTTTATAAACTGAGGGGGGGGAGAAGAAAAAGTCAGTGGAAACAATGGTTATCCAGAGAGCCCCATGAATACAAGGTTCCAGGCATTTCAGCCAGGCTGGGTTTGCAGGAAGACAAACAAAACCATAAACATCAACCCCGGGCCCTTGGCAAGGCAGCAGCAAAGCATCAGGAGCTCTCTGCTCTATCAGAAGATAACCTTATTCTGAACTGGAAGACATACACTGCAAATATGGACTGGGCCACAGGAAGAGGTGAAAGAGAACAGCAGACATCAGGATTTTACATGTACTCAGAGAAGATCAGTTGTCAGTGTATTTCAGTTTGATTTATGCTGGCCTCTTGTTAAGAAATAACTAACACACATCCAATGCTGAAAAGCTTTTCATTTAATGTCTGGAGAAGAATTGGTTGTTATTATTATTATTGAAATCATGTATTGCTGCTACCAATGAGCTACCTGAATTCTCTACTTAAAACAAAGATGTTCTTGTAAAGTAAAGCCCTATCAAGGGAAAGCTCATTTTGGCTTTCATTTAGCTCTCGCTAGCAAAGCAGACCAAGGATTCTTCAGATTAAAGTGAATCTAAAGATAGAAACAAGGAAAACAAGCTGGAAGGAAAAAGCCAGGGTTTGCTGAGGTCCTGTATTTCATTAACAGGTCCTGAGAGTAATTGATCAGCAGCAATTATGCACTAAGCTGTCACTAAGTTATGAAAACAAACCTCTTCTGCACAGAAGTCAGCTAAGCTTTCTATTTGTGAAACCCCCCACCATTCCACTGCCCGTTTCTTCTCATGGGAAAAAGCTGGAGGGATCTATCCAATGGGTAATCACACACAGCCAGTGGTAAGTCCGACTTCCCTTCTGAAATCTCAGGTGACAAACTGCATCCTAATTAAGTGCTTTTTTTAATAGCTATTGCAATAGCAGCCTATGCGAACACAATGGGAAAATCTTATTAGCTCGTGTGTTAAAAAGAAGCACTAGGTCGACTTAATGTGTCTGTGTGTGCAAAGAACATGAAAGCAACCCAGATCAGGCAAAACCACCTCTCTCTAGCAGCTCTTGGAAAATCCTTCTGTATAGGGAATACAGTAAGAAGGCACAAAGATCAAAATTCAGGAACATCCCCTTTTAATTTGTGTTGCATTCAAAGCAACTCGCTTGTGAGCTTGTATGCAAGCAAAACTAAGGGACCTCCCCTGCAAAAACAGGTATCCAAACGGAGACTTTCACTCCTTTCTGCCAAATCAAAGGAATGTTTGTTTTCTTTAAAGCAAGTGTGAAGAGAAACAAGTAATTAAAAATAATAATATATCTAAAACACAGAGGAAAAAAGCCATGAGCTTTAGAGCCAAAGATACAACTTTCTTCAAAGTGTAACAAACAAAGCTGGATAAGGCTATGGGCATTAGAAAAAGAGTTAGATATCCATTCCAGAAATAAGATTCATGGCAATAAGTCTCATTTAATAATATGTATGCAGCAGTTTCTCATGAGAAATTTAAAGTTAACTTTCCTTGTACAGTGATTCATGAGTAAATATGGTTTTGTTGGCTGGCCTGCATTAAAGAAAGTGACTCGCACCAAAAGGGAAAAGGATATTTTAGGAATGTTTGCAAGTTGTCTATTGTACCAGAACCCAGAGCAGTTTCTGCTGGGATGTTATTTTTAACCTCTGCTGCATTTATAACATAGAGGCTATATGACTCATCAAAACTTAAAAGAGAATAAAATCTTGTTTCTGTGTTCACTTTAAAGATATTGGTCTAACTTGGCAAGCAGAAGTTATCTGAAAGCACCAGAAGGACAGCATTGTTTCAAGACTATGCAAATCAAGTGTGGGAAAGTTGCACCTTAAGTAAATAAGAGCACTAGTGCATGTCTGGGCAGTGAGTGGGAGGCAAGAGACTTAGAAAGAGAAAGGGAAGAAAAAACTCTGGAAACAAAGCCTGTTGTTCTGACTAGGAGACAGCAACCTCTACAAGGCATGTTTATTCTGATGACAGCAGCACAAATCACTGGTAGCCTTGACTGATACAATCCTCTCACCATCTGGCCCCCCGATACTTCCTACTCCTTGTGAGGCTTTTTTTCCTTTTCTAATTAAAAAAAGCTTTAGATTTGGTCTTCTGAGGGTGAAACAGCTTATATCAGCACTGCCACACATTGAAGCCACTGAACACCCAACAACAGCCCCGTCCATCCTGTGGCTTGACTTTCACTTTGCAACATCTCTTGCTGAGGATGAAGTTACTTCCCACCTTCCTTTCAGAACATTCCTGGATGACTTTGTGTTTAGGTTTTGAAGCACAGAACACAGGGACAGAGAAAGAATGAACCACTGTGTCTATTTAGGCTGATTTCTTACAGTGTGTCAGACAACCCAGGCTGGGTTCTTGTTTGATCTATAGCTTATCTAGAAAGAAAAGCAGCCCCCTTCAAGCAAAAGTTTGCAGCAACAGAGAACCCACCAATATGTTTGTTAGGCAGAAAAACTGCTTTCTGTTCCTTCAGATTTGTGAGTTTTATCCCTCAACTCCCAAGCTTCATTTTTAACCCTTCCTACCCAGCATCAATATCTCATAACCTCAGAAGTCCTCACTTCCCTATCACCTGTAAATAGATCTGATAAAGGGTTACACATAGCAACTTACAACCTGTTTGTTGATGAGGAATTGTCACACTTCATATCCATTAACCCTCTATTTGTAAGGGAGGGAACACCACGTTTCCCTGTGCCGTATAAATATGCTGTATTCCAAATATCTAATTGCTGGGTTATGGATAAACTCTGCTTTTCATTGTATCCTTGCCAGGACAGAATGGACTTCAAAGCATGGGAGCAAAATTCTGCATTCATCAGAGCCTACTGACAAGATTTCATCCCAGCTATTAACCTCTCAGCACTCGGAGCCTGGCTCACAATGGTAAAGGAACCGAGAGATTTAACTAATCCCATTCTAAAGAATGCTTGACTTTTGCCTACTGATGGAAGAAACCAGGGAGTGGGAAGGAGGGAGGGGGAAAGACTGAAAGGGAGAAGGGGAGAGAAAAGCCACACTGTACTTCAAGCTTGTAGTTGAAAAAGCCTATTAATCAGGCTGGTGGGGGGGGAAAAGTACCCACAAAACATATGCACTATTTATGCAGAAACAATTAGTTAGTGCTCATTAGGCAGCATTCACACGATTTATCTCATACCCCCCTCCTCTCCCAGTGCCACCATTTCACAAACCAAAAGCTTCTTAAAATTATCAGTGCATTAAAAGCCTGCTCCCCCCTTATTCCAGGCAAGTCAGCATGAATAATGTGCCTTGATCAAAAACATGACTCCAAAACCACAATCCCTCCCCAGTCCTATTGTGTTTAGCATCACTTGTTTAATTATTTGGGGGGGGATGAAGGGAAACAAGGAGGGAGAGGGGGCATTTACCTGCACTCTCCTGGAATTGCGCAAGAACCATGCTTGGGGCTACATCCCTGACGACAAATGGCTGTTAAAACAAAGAAAGAGAAGTATCAGCACGCTGCCTGCTTCCTGCATCTTCGCACTCGTGGGAATGTTTTAATCTCTAGCCAGCACTGTAATCCTACTAAATCCAAGGTTTTAATAAGTTTCTCGTATCAAGTCTACTGGAAGGCAAAGCAAGGTAGGTGGCTCCCTGTGATGGGAAATCCATCAGCTAGCGTCACAGAGGAATTGTAACTAATGCTGTTCAATGTTGCTTCTATTCAAGAGAAACCGTCTCATCTTAGACAGCTCAACTCACTCTGAGTCTACAGGTTTCCTTTCCGTGTCTTTTGCATGTGGACTGGTCCGCTCTCCCTGGCTTTACATTGAATTCAAAGCAACTTTTAACTACTCCAGAATTACTTCTGAGCCGTATCTCTGGACAAGATATTAAGATGGATGTCAGTTCAAATTGCAGGTAAACTCAGTCAGCAAGACATGCTGATAGTCTGCTCCTGCTCAGAGTCCTGCTTTCTCCTTCTGAAATTAGTGAGGAAGTTGCCATTCCCTAATAAACATGTCAAACCATCTCAGAACAAACAGCCTGGAACTTTTCAGACACCAAAGCTTTACACTTGCCAGGTCAGCCCTAAAACAAGTCTCTCCTTCCTGCTTGTCTTGAAGTTCTGCACCAAAGGGGAAATCCTTTTTGAAGTCAGCGGCAGAACTGCCATTGAAGTCAATGGGCTGGGTTTTCTTCCCAAGGGCAAAGATGCGGATAATCAGAGAAAGAACACATCTGCTAAGTGCCCAGTGCTTGTCAGACCTCTCCAAGATATTAAAACAAGGCAGAAACTAGTCCTGCCCCTACTGCTCTGTGTAAAGAGTGAGTTCCTGTCCCATTATCCCTGCACAAACTGACCACTGAATTGCAACCTGGATACAACACACTCAAATCCTAACCAAGCCTGCCGATCATTTGGGGCTTGAGCATTCGTCACAAACCTTTGTTGCATTCTGGTCCCATCCAGCCTTCCAAGCAGGTTTTGTTGCCATTCTGGTCACAGGTATGATGAGTGAAGAAGTCATCTCTCGGTCGACAAAACTTGTTGCAGCCAAAGCCATAGTAATGCTCTGCACAGGTCACACGGATCTGATACTCGAAGTGGGCAGCTCCTGCATTATGTTTCAAGGTCTGCCACTGACGGCTTGGGTTGATCATGCCAGAGTGGGATGCCTTCTCAATAATGCGATCGGGATCTAGGAGTTACAAGAGATGTCAGAGTTAAAAGTCTGTTTAGGTTTCATTACCTCCCACATCACAGCTCACCAGCTTCACAGGCAAGGCTCTTTAAGGCAGCTAGTTGGGTTTATTAATTTTCTGTTTTAGAGAGCAAGATAAGGCTGCCCTGGAGCTACAAGCCACTACCTGAAACACATATGCAGCATCATCAAACTGAGCAAAGCCTGAAATCAAAAGGGACTGCTAGGTTACTGCCAATCACTTATCCTTTTTGCAGCATAAGGGCATCCAGGAAGAATGACACAGTTCGTGACTGAAGAAAATCCAGCTGCTTTTACTTCTAGCTGCAACAGACTGGTACATAACATGATTTTCCCTGCTTCTCCTTTAATGGTCCTAGTTTTGTTTTTAAGGGGAATATTTATGAAAACATCATGCTACAATAGCCTAATAAAGCAACGTCTGCAAAGTGAACATGAGCATCACTAAAGGTTTGCAGCCTTCTGGGACTCTGGTGTAAACTCTAAGTCCAAAACCAGCCACTCTGGCATTCAGATAACATCAGTGACCTCACCAGGTTTTGGCTGAGAAATGCCATGTAAGGTCTCTCCTCAGATGTTACCTGACACTAAAAACTCAGGGCTACCACAACTTGAAGCACAGCACTCAAATTACTGCTTATGTGTGCTATAGAGCTGGGTACCCTCTAGAGAGCATTTCAGAGTTTAGACTTTGTACTTGACATTTAGCTGCAGCAACAGCCTTCTGGCTTTCAGAGCCCTACAACTGTCTAAATTATGGCTTGAAATAATAATACTTCACCTTAGCTCGGAACATTGTATATATCTGTGGTATTTCACTTTGTAGTCCAGGTCCTGTGACTTAAATGATCTGATGCTGCCTTACGACCTGCTGCTAGCAAGCACTTGACTGTCAAGTGAAAGTTTATCATAAAACAGCCAAAGTATCCTTGCAGACATAGTACAAAAACAACAGTAAGTACCAGGCTGCACTGTTCTGGATATGGGAGCATAATCCAGTGACAGAAGCAGCTTAGGTAGAAGGGCAGTTTGCCAACGATGTGTTAGAAAGCGGTGTGTGAAGTACTGGCACATTTGAGCATTAAGAATTAAAATGTACTGATGTGCAACTTGCTCTTCCAACACTTACAAAGGAATGTTTGGGGATTTTACATAAGGCAGAGCTGAAGACTAATGAAATTACTACGTAAACCTTAAGATGCCACATGGGCAGTTTTTCATCTAAATACTTTTAGATGTCTTTGCTAAGGACCTTTGATTTGTAGCTTTCAAAAAGAACTTCCAAAACAGGCTTCTCAAGCCTCAGATCCCCATTATCAATTCCTCATTCTGCCTGCTTGTCTGCAGCTCTGAGTAAAGCTCGGTCAAAGCACTCGCTGCACCACCACAGACTGCTGTCAATACACACACACTAAGCATTTACCCATTTTTGGGTATCCCTGGCATGGGACTAGAGCATTCATTAAGTGTTTACGGTGTGAAATTAAGGGCAACTTCTTATTCACCTTCTGGTATTTCTGGTTCTATAATATTTTCCATTTAAATCAGGTTTCATTATTCCTTGGCACTAAGCCCCCAACCCCACATCTACGGGCAAGACTTTCAAATGCGTGCAAGCCTTTATTAATTTAAACGCCATTCACCAGTCATGTAGATGCCTAAGGACTTTTCCATACTGGTCTATCCAGAGCAATATCATGTCCTGTACCGTGCAGGTGTAAGGCTCTTAGATCTCATCAACGAGATTATTGACTAATTCTCAGAGGTGCTTAAGCAGATGCATATCTATTCGTCTTGAATAGGGCTAGTCAGGCGATTAGAGCTCCACTCATGCGTGCTGGGGATGGCTTTGCTGCACTTGCCAAGATTACACCCTGATCTACAGCACAGTTGGAAAGCAAATGCATTTCCCCAAATACCGACTCTGCGCATAAAGACATCCTGTTTCTCGTAATAAAACAACTCTATCCTTTTCTCCTGCAAGTGGGAGAAGAAAAGGGGAATGACGCTCAATTTAGTGTTGTAAACCACCCCCCTCCACACACACTCACTCACTCTTGCTTTTCCAGCCTTTTCCTGTTCCCCATTGGGAACATACCACTGACAGCTATTTCAGTCCTTGGCACCAGAAAAACAGTCGCCTTGGAAAAGAGATCTTTCCTCTTGCCTGTGCTCTATCATTCCTCCCCTATCTGCCAGCTCATTAGGAAGCATGTCCTTGCTGTATGTCTACAACATCTCACTCCAACCACCGGCTCTTTTGAGCCCTTAACCACAGGCTGAACCCAAATGGAAACATCCTTATTAGACCACTGGACTTTATTATTTTAAGGGCCCAGATGAAAACCAGCTGCTGTTTTTCTTTGGATCATGGCTAAAATGCCTTTCATTTGATACGCCTTACAAAGCTACCACCATACATTTCAATTCAAGTAAGGTCTCACAGGCTTAAGATCCCTTTCCATGAGCCGTCACCCACAGTTTTCACAATGAAGTATTGGCATGTTCCTTCTTGTACTAAAATTTCTCCACCCTTCCCTATTCCTACCTGTGAGTATGCACTTACACAAGTGTGCTGACCCAGACTTTGTTGCAACAACTCTTCCATTCTTAGCCTGCACTGACAATGTTTTAAGTTTTATAGTAAGCAATCCCAAAGCAGCAGACTGGTTAAGTAAACAGAAAGCAGCAGTCAACCAGGCTTGAGAGAAAGCCATCTTCCTAACTCGCCTGACATCAGCTGACTCAGAAGCCCATGCTTTGATAGAAAGGGTAGAGGAAACATTAACCAATTTGAAATCAATGAAGTGGAAGAGAGAGGCTTTCTGTACATCTTTAGCTTCCACTCTGCACTTTGCTGTCAGAGAGTTTGTTGGTTTCATTCACTTCTCACGGCTACACTTCAAGGCTATTAATCTCTTTATTCAGTGGGCAACTGTATCAAAGGCTGTAGGCACAGGGAAATGAGCTGTTCTGACTGCCCACCTTTGCTTTGCAGTGCTCCAGTGCCTGGAAATTATAATTATGCAGCATCAGGAAGCAAACAACACGAAAAGCCCAGATTCCTCAAGGCAGTTTGGGTGGCCAAGGACACCACAGTTATTTTTGAAGGTCTTTGTTTCAGACAACTTCCAGCTATGGCTTAGTTTACATTGTGCTGAAGTCTCTTATGCCCAAGTGGAATTCACATGCAACTGATACCAGTAATTTACAATAGCTCTTTGACACAGTTTGAGATGCAATGTCAGCTCCATTAGCTTTATGTATGAAGCGACAGTAGCAAGATGGCATCTAGACAAGAACCAGAGTAAGGAAACCATTTAGGTTGAATCTTGGCTCCAACAAAGCGTGATTCTCATCAAGTTCAACAGGGCCAGAATTTAACTGCAAACCACTCTTGGAAGCAAGACAAGAGAGTATGTGGTAAAGGGAACGTAGGAGGAGTGGAATGTAGAGGGGGGAAGGAAGCATCCACTCTAGGATCTCCTAAGGACTGCATTGATCGGAGGATGCTAGAGCTATTGAGAAGTTACACAAAGCCTACTAAACCCACTTTTGTGAGAGAGAGCTGTCTCAGACTCCTTACAATTCAGTGGCAATTAGGGCAAAAGAAAATCCTGGACATCAAAAAAATCCTCATCGCTTTATATATGATGCATAGTTCTAATGATTTCCTTAACTAGCTCTTCAAGACTTACTCTTCAGCTATGGGAAAGCTGACTGTAAGTAAAGCGATGTGGCACAAAGGCAAAGCTTTGTGCAATACTGTGACTGAAGTGACCTAGAGATGGATATGTGACAGCAAAGCTAGAGTAGGAATGCAAATCAGGAACATATGTAAGAACATGTCTGCACTTGGGCAAATGCACTGCTGAGAAATGAGGCAATTTTGTCTGAAGACAATTGTACTTCCAGCACATGAAACCAAAGAAAGGGTTCATTGTGTAACTTTGGAAATGCAGTTGTTTCATGAAAAAAGATGAGCTCTAATAATAGTAAAAGTGGCAGAGACCCAGTCTGAAAAACCTCTCAGATCCTACTATAAACAAGACCTTCATTTTGAATTCAGGCATCTTCAATTTTTAATACAGTAAGCTATTTTCTGCTCCTCCGTAAAACACCCCATAGTCAAGAGCCAAAAAGTTTCCCAGTGCTGGGTAAAGCTGGGGTAGGGCCCAAAAATCACAGGTTCCACAACAGCGTTGAATGTAGCCGGTTGTAAAGGAAACCCTGGCTATAATTGATAGGTCATATGAACCATCTGCACTGGACAACTTCTTCTCTGGAGCTGATAGGACATCCCGTGTATATTAAAACCACATGAAGAGATCTGTGCAGAAAGGTTCTCAGACTCAGAGGCCATTCCCAAGCACTACACCCTCCGCCAATTAAAACACCACCATAGCACTGTGCACATTTCTACAAGGCCTTTCTTTCCTGAAGCATGAAGTCTATTTTGTTACTGTGAGGCTGTCAGCTGGCATGCCAAAGTGCCTACAAGAAGCTACAAGACTTGTGTAAGATGGGCCACAGTGTTGGTGCTTTTCTGTTAAAGGAGTAGGCTGCTTGTGTCAATAAAAGGTTTAGGAGTTCAGATTCATACTTTCTCCCGTGGCTTTTACCACACACTATTAAAGCCTTAGGTTGAAAATAGAGCTAATTTTGCCCACCTACTTCAGTAACACTAGACAATAAGCAGAACAGCTCATATGCCAAGAGACTCTGTATGGCTTCCTCTAGCTTAGCAGAAAGAAACCAACCAAAGACATTCCAGGCGAAAGATTCCCACCCTTGACTTCTAGCCAGCTCTACCAGGTGGTGTCTGGTAAATACCTTTCAGTCCCTGAATATAAATTCCTAGACATCCAACTCCCAAGGAAGAGCTGGTAGTCACTCCTGTTTCTCATCTACAGTCATCAGATGGATATCTGTAGCAAGTCTTCGGAGATGGGTTTGTTTTTAAAGCAGCACATTCAGTTTTGAGAAGTACATAGTGTATAGGGAGGTCCCAAGTCAGTAAGACTCAGGCTTCTGAATATCACTTCTAATTAAAAAATCCAAACAAAAATCCCTAAAGAAACCCCTTGGCTTTTATTCTACCTAAGGAAAAAGAGGGAATTAACAGCAACTATTTTTAGGCATAAAACCATTGGTGCCTTGGTGAGCAAGCTACTCACCCTCTACAAGGAATATGAGGGAGACAGGCTGCTGCAGAGCCTGGAGTAGTTGCTCTGAATAGTCTGGGGGAGAGCATTTCCCTCTCCTCATGCTCTGCTTCACAGTGAGCTGGTTAGACTACCAAAGGCCTTTCGACAGACAGGAGATCAAGGTGTCTGAACTAAGTAAACCAGCAGAATGAATACTTACTAGTGGAGTTATCATTGTAATCCCATGCCTCAACGAGCAACGTGTAGGATCGCTGCAAAAGAGAAATGAGAGTTAGTTTCAAAGCTATACATTAAAAAAAGAGAAAAAAACAACAAAAACCAAACCCAGAACATAAATTTCAATTAAAAAGAAAAATCCTTGTCTCTGCCCCAAACTAGAATACTTGAAAACATAAATAGGTAATAGATTATAGTTGAGACAAACATGATCTTGAATCCCCATAAGCCACCTTATCCAGTCTGACTTAGAAGACCTTTCACCTTGGATAGCTCATCTTTGTCATCATTAATGCATCTTATGTACTTAACCAGGAAGCCCAGCCTTTGACACCGCGCTGCAGCCACAATAAAGCATGTGTGGAAGAATTGCACATGGAAGACAGGAAACACCAGGCTAGCAAAGCAGCATCAAAAACCCCAGAAAGCCAAAAACAAACCCCCACCCTCCCAAACAGCTTCAAAAGAATTTTAGTTACAGAAAAGTAATCTTGATGTCCCTTCCCCCTGCCATCCTGAAAGCAAGAAGTGTTGCTAAGATTACCGGGCTCTGCCTTGACAGCACAATCTCTAGGGACTCTGCTTTTCAGCACCCCCTTTGAAAGCTTTGTCTGCACGAGGGCCATCGCAGCTCCCACAAGTATCAGGTAACTGAGGGAAGAACTGATGGATATGGGAAGGGGGTGGGGTGAGAGAGAAGCATTGTAAAACAAAGGCTAAGACCAGACTATTTGGAAGAGCAGGGAAAGGGAAGATGCACTATCCACCCCGTGTCACATTTACAGACACACTAGGCTGCCAATGAGCTCTCCAGCACTCCAGTAATAATAATCATAAGCATAAACTAACTGAAGTGACTCCATGGGTTGGGAAGATGCCAGCTATTACATCTAAGCCACCTTTATCTTCAATCCTAACTTGAGAACAAGAGCCATTAAAAGATCTTCTCCTCCCCCAGCTCCACTCAGATATTATTATCCAGGCTGTATCTTTCAAAACTGCCATTTAGCCAGCCCTATCCAAACTTATGGAATGATTCAAAACCAAAACCAAACACCACCAACCCCCTTCACTCCTACAGAAAACTGAAGAAAAATATGACTTGAAAAGTATAATGCAAACTACAAATGAAGTTAATAAATGTTACATGTTTCTGGTGTGCAGAACACTACTAGAACAAATAAGAACTCTTCATGACGGGTTTTGGTGCATTGCCATAGAAGCTGTGTATCGTAAGGTTTATTTCTTCTTAATTGCATCTGCACTCAGTCACAGTGTGCTCATTTGTGGTCTGCAGTGCTTAACACCTTTTCTGTAACAGAAACCAAAACAGAGCTCTGAGAGGAAGCTACTACAGGACGCAAGTGGAAGCAGACCTCAAATTCCTTAAGAGGAGAGGAAAAAAAGAGACTTGAAGCAGCCCGCTTTCTCACGACTGGACACAGCATGCAGCCTCTGAATGAAAACCTACTTTGTGATGGACACCGCCTTGCAATATAGCCTAAATATGTTTCATATTCAAAGCAGACTTGGATTCCATTTCACTCACTGATAACTGTGGGAAAATGCTTCCAAAAGTAAGCAAAGCTGGGCAAGCTGAGACATGCATCCAAACTCCCGTGCAGAGGCTCCATTGGCCCAAACCATTTTTGGTTAATATTTCGTAGAAGTTACATGTTATTTGTTACTATTCTAGATCAAGTCTGTCAAACTGAAAGAAACTCTAAAAATACCCTAAAAGCTATCATTTTAGTGATCATTTAACGCTGCTTAAAGCAGACTTAAGAAGTCCTTGCACAAGTCAGAGATAAAAAATCAAAACCAAACCAGAATAGAACTCCCAAGTCATATTACAGACACAGATCATTCTATCTTGGGTGCTTCCTCACTGCTTTAATTACCAACATGGAGAAGCACAAACACAACATGTTCCTGCAAGCTCGAAAAAAGTATTATGATACAGAGAATAAATTATGGCAAGCAGCACTACTTCCAATAAAGTTAAGGATGTTTTCCTTTCGGCCTTGCATAATTGTTTTGGAAGATATTTTGTCTAAACTCATAGCAACAGTTCCCGGTTGGTTCTCAGGACTGTTTACCAACACACCTAGCCCTTAAGGAAAGGAAAGGCTGAATCCTAGCTTTAAGTGCTACTGTTGCTAGATACTTGTGTGACCACTTTCCAACACCACACAGGATTTGGTTTAAAGAGAAAAGGCACTTCTGCTTAACTGGATGTAAACATACTGTGGGGGGACCAGACCTACCCCAGCAATTCCCCTGTTTCCTATGTGCACCCTCTCACCTCATCTGAATATTTTAAATGAGGAATCCCTGTCCTGAAAAGGGATTAGACAAAGAGTGGCAGTTTAATCTCTTGGTTCTGTCCCTCTCAGCATGGGGCAAGAAATGGACAAGACTTTGTGTTCAAGATGGGACACTTCCAAACAAAAGACACACAGACACTCACAGCCCCACAACAGTAGCAAACCCCCCTC
>JANHGB010042885.1:4150-28402 GCA_026283785.1 Coracopsis vasa | reverse complement strand
CCATGGAAAGGGGCTGTAAAAATTGAGCTCAAGACAGCTACTCTAAAACTATCAGTATGTAACTATAAAGCACACAGTCACTGCTGGATTTTTAATGCTGATAGTTTTTCCACTGATGTGAAAAGTTATGAAAAATTGTGTCTCCCCCATTAGGTATTGCTTGGTTAATTGCTTAGTCGTGAGAGCAGAGGCTGTGTGTGATTTTAATGAGGGCATGGGACAGAAATGAACAGAAAATAATGTTTTAAAGCAAGAATTTTTTTGAGTTATAATGTATTTATAGAGTCACTTGATTTATTATTACTCAAGCTGTTCACAGTGATGTGACTTCACTAGTGACTAATGTGTTTCAGCCATTTCCTGAGAGAGTGAGGTGCTAGGGCTCTCTGGTCAAGGGCTGTGAAATCTTCCCATTTCAGGACTCAGTATTGGTCTGGAGCTGTGAGGTGCATTGAACATGATAATACTATCAGTGCTCTCTAATCACTCTGCTCTGGACAATATTTTCTCCTTTGTTAGGAGGATGAACAAGGATGAAACTTTGCATGTCTCCCATATTACTGTCTCATCTTTGAGACTCCTTTCCACGTTTCAGTCTAGGGCACACTAGTGAAAGGTTGTGCAAGAAAGTTGTTTGCTATACCAGTTCTGTTGATTGAGCAGTAAATTGATTGAAAGTAAGTGTTCAGAAAAGATGATTTCAGGGCTGTGAAGACTTAAATTTTTATTGCAATCCTTACAGTATGTGGTGGGAAGGGGACAGGTTTTTGTGTTTGTTTTTTTGCCTTCAAAAATCCTTCTCCTGCGCTAAATAAGTTATTAAAAGTCTTTGTTCTTATTTAAAAAGATGAATTATGAACTTAGTATGTACTCGGGTTTTTAAACTCAGGATTTTAAATTCGTTGTTGACTTGAATTTTAAATTTTTGATGACTTGGAGTGGCAGTTTTACAGTGATGCCTGGCAAGGGCTCACCAGACTACGTTCACATTACTCCATGTCATGATTGTCTTCAGGATTGTCTTCTACTGTTTAAGACTATACACATGACTCTGCAATAGCAAAATTGCAGTCCTACTGTGTTTCACAGTATAGTTGCCTGGAAGGGTCTTCAGTTTGCTTTTAATGTTGAATTTCTTCATTTTGCAGTGTGTACCTCTGCAACCATCTACCTGTTCAAAGTCTGTTCCAAATTATTTTTACAGTGTTTCCTGTAAGCACTTAAGTTTTCTTCTGATAGTGTTTTTTACATTTAGAGATATATATTGTGATAATTTGATGTCTATAAAGCAGGAGAAATTCTAGTTATGGCCCAGGAGAAGCTTTACAGACCTTGTTTTGGTTGTTTTAGAAAACTGTTAGCTCTCTCCATTTTCCAGATACAGAATAAGAACCGATTCAAATTTTCCTGCTTGCTGATAGCATTACTGGACATTGAGGGGTTAGGTCTGCAGTGTTTTTCAAGTCTAAGTTACTTTGCATTTGCTTACAATGCTAAAAGAAGATAATACAGAATGTTCATTTTTGCCATTCAGCTGGGTAAGAAGCACTGGCCAGCAGAGCTTGCTGAATAAAAATATTAATAGCTCAGACATTCATTATGATCTTATAAAATGAATTTCAAATGAATCTTCAAACCAAAGTTGCTTTAAAAGAAAAAAAGCAGACAAATTCCTCACCAGACATGTAGTTTCTGGTGAGAAACTACACCACACAATGTAGTTTCTCACTGTAAACATGAAGATGCCATTGACTGATACTGGTGACTAAGTGAAAAATCTAATGGTGTTTTCTTTACTTATTCTCAGAAATGCATTACTTCTCCAAGACAAATAAGCATTTAGAGGTATTGGAAGTTTTGCTTAAATGAAAATTAGTAGTTGCTCTGGCAACTGCTACCTAGAAAATATATTTTTAAGTGATGCTATAGTATGAAATACGTAGCATGATATAATGCAATTATAGATGTCTTCATGTTGTGAGGAGGCCTTGATTAAGAATGGTGCATTTATTTCATGGGTCACTCACTAGTCAGTTTCTTGAGCAGTACTCCAGAAACAGGACTGTTTTTCTTTTTAGACAAACACTTTGGTAGAGAACTGATTTTTTGTAGCATCCATTCTTGACAAGATGATGGTGAAGCACTGGAATGGGTTGCCCAGGGAAGATGCAGATGCTTCTTTCCCAGCAGTGTTCAAGGCCAGGCTGGACAGAGCCTTGGGTGGCATGGTTTAGTGGGAAGTGTCCCTGCCCATGGCAGGGAGGTTGGAACTAGATGATCTTAAGGTCCTTTCCAACCCTAATTTATTCTATGATTCTGTGATTCTATGTCTTCCAGCAGTGTGTGTGTATTTAAGATCAGGGTTGAAATCAATAATTTATTTTTGTCTGTCAGCCATTATTGTTGCTTATTGTCAATATAGAAAAATTAAGGTATGAATTTTGACAAAAGAAAGAGCTTGTTCTGGTTTATGTATCTCCAGAAGGACAGCAGCAGCAATGAAGACACAAGCATGTCTAGTTTAAGTCAGGGCCAGGAACCAGGGTAAGCCGTAGGGAGGTTTTATGCTGGATACTGCACCTAAAACATGAGTTTTAAGTATTGTCAAAGACTGCAGTGTGTAGAGTAGAGATAACATAGAAATTAAAGTAGCTCATGTAAATAAGGCTTTCAGTGCTGCACAGAATTCTACACGTAGAATTGAAAGCTGCGTCTTCACAGAGCAGTGTGCTGCCCCCATTGCATAGGTCTTTCTCTGATATAATCATATCTTTGTTTTGCAGTGTAAGGGTACCATAAAGGCTGACAAGAGGGTGGGGCACTTGCCATGATGCTATTAACTGAATAGGTACAAGTATTCATCACATTGTAGAATTCTGAAATTGTTCTTCATTATCTCATACTTCCCTGCTGCTGTTTGTGTTAGGACATCAACCTGAAAAAGCACTTAGTCATAAGTCAGTTTTAAGCTGAAGTTGTTGAAAGAAAAAATGCACTGACAAGATCACTCTCGCTGTTTTGTTTTGTTTGTTTTGTTTGGGGTTTTGTTTGTTCTGTTTTGTTTTGTTTTGTTTTTAATGTCTATATCTCTGTAGGCTTGTACTCACTAGGAAAATGATTATTCTTTTCCTGCTGATGTTCCAGAATAGTCATGGAAGCCTGTGGGAATTCTTTCTGTCCTGTTGCTTATTGAGCAGTCTTTGAAACAGCTGAAATGCTGCTGTTTTCTAAAATCTGAAGGACTAAAAAGACCTACATTGCTTTAACTTGAACTCCAAGTTGTATCTAAGTATTTAAGGTACATAAAAGAGCACAGATACGTCTATGAAGTGGAAGCCTGTTGCAAGACTGTACTGATCCTCAGGACTAGAATGAGATTTAGGGGAGGTGTAGAAAATAAAAATTTAGAGTTCCATCTAACAGCTGTAAAATAACTGATGTTGCAGTATTGATAGCTAAGAAGCATATGCCACTAAGAGGTGTTAGAACTGCAGGTCCACATGCATTGCATCGCCTTTGTGCTTACATTTCTGCAAAGGGTTATCCTCTGAAGGATGAGCTGTGCATGTAGCTGCAGTTTTAGGATTACTGCAGTGTACCTTTCTTGTCACACTCCTTAGGGGCAGAAACCGAGTTGTAAATGAGATTGGGCTATTTATGCTGTATGTGAAGTAGTCAATCAAACTAATGTTGTCCTTAACTTTAGTATATTTATCTCATCATTAACAGCAGTTCAGATATAACTGCTCAGGAAGTGGAAAGTGTTTTGTTGTAGGATGAATAGAAAATATGTTAAGATACTGTACTTCATTTGTGAGCAAACGCATTATTTTTAAGAAATGAAAGTAAATCAAATACTTCACAAAGTGAAGAAGTCTAACAACAACTTCTACAACAGTCCACCTTTCGTGTCTGATAAAATCAGAGTAAGTTTTGAGAGTGCCTGGCAAACTGCCATGCTGTTCCATCATACTTAAAACATGATAGCTAAAAGTGAAAAGATGTCACCAGTTGTGGTAAGCAGAAAATGATACACAGAGCGTGCAAATGCATTTACTAGTGTTTTTTTTTTTTTTCCCTTTTTTTACTTTTCTGATAACAAATGCAAGGAAGTTTTCTGTTGGTGTGTTTTTACATATAAAACATGTATGGTTTCTATAATAGCCTTTTTTTCCCGTTTTCTATTTCCAGAGTCAAGATGACAGATTTGCTTTCACTGCTGAATGGTATGACCCAAATGCTTCACTCTTTCGGCGTTATGAACTTCTGTATTATCCAAAAGATGGATCAGTTGAAATGGTGAGAATAAAAGAAAAAAAAAATCTATTATCATAATGGTAATATACAATTAAGCAGTTTACAAAATGGGAAGCTACTGCCTATACCTATTGATGGAAAATGTAAGGAAAATGTAATTTAAGGAAAAAATGGTAAAAAAATGTAATTTATCACGTATCTTGCTCTGTTCCCAAAACTAAAAGAAATCCAAAAATACAAGTTCACAGCATGTGAAGCATGTGGTATAGCTTCCATGTTTATAATTTTTTTTCTTAAAGCTTGCTTTGACTTGGAGAGATTCATCTTCACCAATCTTTTCTTATTCAATCTCTGCTTGGGTTTCAGAATTAAAGCTCAGCAGCACTGACCTGCTGCTTGAGAAGCATAATTTGAAGCTGATTCTGAACAGGGGCATAAGCTTCAGCAGGAATTCCAGAATTTTCTGAAGTGTGTAAAATATAGAAGTATTTTCAAAGTAGAGAAATTGATAAATTGCTCTTAATTTGGTTTTAATGAAAGGAAGCATGTTTTAGACAGTGGGATCTAAATTTTTCCATCAGTGGTGCTTGCACAGATCTTTCTGACTTGTGGTTCTTACAACTAGTCCCCACTGTTTATTGATATCATGTTAAAGCAAGCATTTTGAAGCAGCAGGCATATATAAAAATATGCATATTTTACATTTATGTATATATATATTTAAATGTAGTATGTACTGTAAAGATAATCCTAGTAAAACAACCAATGCTTTGTGCTTCCTTTTAGGAATGAATGGTTTGGACTATCTTTTCCAATTTCTAATGAAGATCCAGGGGTCTGAGAATAGCCTAGACTTGGATATTCACACTTATTAATTTTACAATAAAATTTTTAGTTTTCCTGCTATAAATATCAAATGCAGAAATGAGAAACCTAGTGGAATCTGCCTTTTCTTACCCAAACTACTGCTCACTGAAACCATGTGCCCACCTGTGTGGAGGTGATGCTCTTTGCACTTTTTACTGATAGTCTCTTTAAAGAAACTCTGTCATGATATTGTCCCTTTTTTTTAAGTTAGTTCTTCATGTGATATCTGTGTGTGCACCGTTGTCAAACTGTGAGGATTTTTAGTTTTTATTTCCCAGAGACAGTTTAGTTAATCAATCAGGAGCCATAATCATCTTCCTACACAACCATGTGCAGATTGGCAAAATTGTTGTACATTTCACCTAGACATCTCAAATCCAAGAGCTTTCAAGGTGTTCTTAAGCTTCTTAATGCATTCAGCATCAAATACCTATGGCTTAGCAGACTTTTGCATTTTGCTAGTGTGCTCTTACGTTAAGGTAGTATGGTGTGTACGTATGAGTAGTATGTGGTATGAGTGTATATGGACTGCATGTGATCAGGATGCGAGCTAGAAAAGGAAAAATGCATGTAACACCTCTATAGAAAGAGTGTCTCAAAATCACTTTTGCTGTGAATTTGTGCACAGAGATTATATTAAGAATTCTTTCTGGACTTTTTATTTTTTAATTTCTGCAGAATTTAGCGATTCTCTGTTACTGCCTAATTCTTCTGCATCTTTTGGTATCTTGCTGAGAAGATGACAGCCCACTCTTACCTCTAACGTATCTGAGGATAAGGGAAGTAATGGACATGAGCGAGCTTTTCCCTGCTTATGAGAAAGATGTTTCATCTCCTTCCCCACCTCCCAGACAATAGCTCTCCTTTATCACACACCTCAGCTGAGGGTGGAGAAGAGCTGTTTAAGGCTTGTGTTGTGTGAAGTCCTCAGCTTTCCTTTTCTTTCTTAGTCTTGGTTCCTGTGAAGAAAAATGACAGTGGGAATAATGAAGCAAGTTTCTAGATTGCTTTGCAGCTGGACGAAGACAATATAGGTTTTTGCACGTGACAGCAAGCAGCTCTTAAGATCAAACAGGATCTCATGACAAAGAGATGCCCCATTTTCTGAAGTTTCCATAGTTAATAACTCTCACGGGGAATTTTTACAGGCTGGGCAGGTTTTATTTCTACAGGAGATTTCCTAAAAAGAGAGCAGAAATTTTTAGAAAGGACAGATTCTTAGTAAAGAACTATTTTGTTTTGCATGGTTTACTTCTACAAGTACATGGGCAGGAGGGAAACAGTCCAAACAGTCTTACTTTACTTCTGCTGTGGTTTATCATTTGCTTTATAAAAAGGTCTTTAAAGCAAATCCAAAATTCCACTCCAAAGAACAATTTTTTAACTTGGGAAGATGCCTCCCCCCACCTTAATCTTTTGTTTGAGAAGAAAGAAGAAGGTCAGGGTGCTTTTCTAGCAACTGTTAGTGATACAACCAAGGAAATGTCCAGATTTTTAGTCAAGATAGTTAATAAGCTTCTAGGCAAAGTGCAGGAAAAAACAAGTGCTGAATTCAGGTGATACTTTATTTTTGGTTTTAGCATGTTATCATTTCATTGCCTACCACACTTGAATAGAGGACGTTTAGGAGCATGTATGAGGAGCTAAAGACATTTCATCAAGGAAAGATTCTTCCTTATAATCCTGCAACAGCAGAAGGAAGTATCAAAATGATTTGTATTGTCTGATCTGCAAAGTTTTGGCTATTCTGAAAAAAACCTCCAATTCTTCTAGCCTTCTAACAGGAAAGAAGTGTATTCACATGTTTCAAAAGATGGAGGAGTATGTAATTTTACTCTTAAATTTTTTTTTTCCTCCAAAATTTGTGGGAATGATATTCTTTCTTTTAATGCTATTCTAGTCTGTATACCGTTACAGTGGAGCACAGTACATGTATGCAATTCAAGACAGAGAAGGGTAAGTCTGGCCTGAGGAGGACGAAACTCTTTCTTTCTTAAGATTCTGCTTCCTCAGGAGATGGAAGGCATCTGTAATATCCACATGCAGTGAAGAAACTGTTCAGCAGGTTGCCTTTTGTGCTTTGCCAGCCCACCCAGAAAACTACACATTAACATCTTGGTTCTTGCTTGGAATGTTGATATACAGCTGAATTGTCTTGACAGGCTTTTGAGCTTGCAGCTTTAGGCAGTGAGAATGTCTCAACCTAATGTTGCAGTCATCCATCCATCCCTAATTCTGAGTCTTGTGCAGTCAAATAAAGCATGGTATCATTGGAATGATGCCCTGGAGACCTGCCAGAGTGCAAACCTTCATCGTTCCTGGTGTGAGCCATTGGTCTGTGAAACAGCAGAGATCTGCTAGGGGGAACTCTCAGTGAGACTGGGCAGAGGTATCCACTAGGCACCTGAACCATTTATCACAGCTTGAATTAGCACAAACAAATGATGAAATGAAAAATGCAAAGATAGCTGTCAGCCTGAGAGTATTTAAATGGAATAAATTTGTGATTGTGGTTTAGTCTTCTAAGCTTTCCTGGTGCACCTCTAAGTCCAAAGGGTCAGGAATTAAATCAATTTAGTGATCAGATTCAATCCCACAGTACTATGGAATTTTTGAAGCTAGAGTAAAAATTATGTTGAATTTGCCCACAGTTTAGATCTCTTGATATGGTAGATTTTAATGTTCTTTTCTCTGCAGTATGATGTGAAGAATCATCGCACCTTCCTGAAGCGCACCAAGTATGAGAGCCTACACCTTGAGGATTTATTTGTGGGCAACAAAATCACCATTTTTTCCCGTCATCTAACCTTAGTGGACTATGGGGATCAATATACAGCCCGCAAACTGGGGAGCCGTAAAGAGAAGTAAGAATGCATGTTTTTTGAAAATGGTACTTTGTAGTTTGGCTTTCAAAGTAGTTATTCTTTGATGGAAATAAGACAAGTATTCTGTACTATGGGGAGAGAAGGAGAGAGCTACAAGTTTGCATGCAGTTTGAAATGATCTGGCATACTGACAGCTGGAGTGAAGCGAACTGGCCCGTGCTTGTGGGCAAACCTATGACTACCATTGTTAGCTGATAAATCTTCAAGGCCAGCTTCTCCATGATGTCAACTGCTGCCTCCTCAAGGTCTTTTGGGAGAGAAGAGGGGGAGGAGGGAAACAGGGGGTCCTCTGCTTTTATACTTCCGGGGCAGGCAGCAGTAGAATTCTTGTGATTTGGGGATTCTTTCGGGGTAGAATTTGGTAGTCCTGATTGCTGGGCTTGAACGGGCTGGATCCTGCAGAGCTAGCACCTGTCTCTCTGGGATCTGTGCAGAAGCTTAGTGCCTTACCAGTCCGTTCTACTCTGTGTTAGTAGTAGTAAGTGAAAACAGTAGTAACAGAAGAGAGGCCCATTCCCATTCTCCATTGCTTTTTCCCCACTATGGAGAATTTTTTCTGAGAATTTTTTCAGCATCTCCTAGACTCCATGTGCGTGATTTACAAGAAATTTAAATGTGGTTTGACGGCAATGCAAGTAATAGCTGAATTTGCAAATTAATAAATTACGATAATTTGCTCTGGCTCTTTTTAAAAAAAGAGCACAGAATATTTTCTTAGGTATCATGTTCCAGTGAGCCCTGCTCGCCTACTTTCTTGCTCCCTCCCACTAATTGGCCTTATTTTGAAGTCTTTCTGGAGAGTTGTACATAACCAGAAATATAGGAAGAGTTGCAAGTTTTAACGCACGTATTTGCTTAACCTGACAAAAAGCATTGCCATGGAAATGACTGCCATAATATCCTTCCAGAAAGAGTTCTCCTGGTACTTTTTCTCCAAGCTGGGGTTGGGCATGGTGGAAGAGTCGTAAAGGAGGACGAAAACTCCAGAGGGTGTCTTCTGTAAATGTGGCTACTCTTTCTGTTCCTCAGTGAAGCCTGTCTTATCTATGGTTTTTATATCAATGTCACTTTTTATAGTTGTGTATTTCCTGCTCTACCTAAACTAGTGTAAGCCCTGGTGCTGATGCAGTTATACCAAGAAAAGGCAGCTTGTGAGAAAATGACATTTTCTTCTTGTAAGGGAAGTTGCTGTCTATACAGCAGCACTATAGTTGTGTCAATGAAGTGGTCCTGGGAGGGGGTGGACTTTTATACTGCTCTACAAAAGGAAGGGAGAGAATTTATGACATGTCAGCTGTTTGGAAAACATTTTAGGAATGTCAGCTGAAAGATAACATAGATATGCAAGTGGTGTTACATATTCAGAATAGCCCAAAGGAACATAGTGAAAGGTGTCTTAAACAGGCAAGGGATTCTCAAAATCCAGTTTCTTCACAGAAGCTTTCACTGGGTAAACAGGGTCATATTAAAAGAGTCCTTGGGCAAAAGAGTTGCATATGAGGTATTTGCCCTTTTGACCTATTCCCAGCAGGTTTTACAGCAATTATTAGTTAAATAGATCTAATAAAATTTCTGCAATACTTGATAATTCCTAAAATAATCTGTAGTTGGAATTCTATTAATAATTTTAAGGATGTTGTACAAGGCAGAATGTTTCCCTGTCTTTTTCTTGCCTTTGTGCTGTACAGGACTATCAGCAGTTTAGTCTGGGTTTGGAAATACTTTCTTTAGTTGCTGAATTTATATGCAGGCAGGCTCAGCAAAGGCTTTGAGGGAAACTGAGGAGTATATATAAAAAATCTTGAATGGTTTGAATTAGGGACCTTTGGTTTTGTAAACAAAGCAAGTGAATGTGACTCTAGGTGCATGAGGTACAAAAGAGATGTGTAAAAAGAGGCTAGATTTGCACAGGCCCTTTCTAGAATTAGGCTAAAATTATTAAGACAGTTCTATCAAGTTCCAGTTTCTACACCTACTTTTCTTAAGTCTTTCCAATTTTTAAATACAGCCATATTTGATCATTTGCCTTCCCTGCTTCCCTCCCTGTGTATCATAAGGAAACTGTCACAAACAGTGACTAAAACAGTTAAGTAAGCCTGTGCTTATTTACAGTGTACCACATAAGGAATTACTGGCATGGGACAGGAATTTCTGTTTCTGTAGTCTTTCTTTGTGATCCTGGGTGGTTGTAAGCTGAGGTAAACATTTGTCTGACTAGTGTGTCCTGTCTGAGTAGATGGGAGTCAGTTAATAGGTTTTGAAAATGGTGTTAGAAAATTTATGTATCAACCAAAAATATTTGAATTCTTTTTTGATTGGAATATGTTATTCTTAGGCTTCTTGTCATTGACATAATCAGCATTTCTTCCCCTACAAGACATAAGCTGCTGTATATGCAGCAGTCCAATTATTAGAAATAAGTAGATCTCAAAAGCATAGCCACAGCATGTTTTGTGCATTGTTCCTTTGATCTACTGTTGTTTCAGTACTCATTGCAGTACAGTCATACAGTCCTTCTGAAAATCTAAGTAAATGAGCTTAATTTTCATTCTTTGTCTTTTGTTCCTAGACATAAAATTGTTTCAAAATGTACTTTGCAGACTGCATCGTATTAAACCACAAGAAACATATTCCTCATTAAAACTAAAAATAGGGCACATGAATCAGAATCCAATCTCAGAAACAGTCTTTAGCATCCTGAATTACACTTTTTTTACCTTGCATACCTCTGAGAAGCTCACACTGAAATGTTAAAGTTTATATATCAGTGTTAGAGAAAAGGTGTTACAGGAGTTGCTCATTGCAGTTTGTCTTAATGACTTCTAGGTAAATTGCTTCATAATGCAAAATTTTATTATGTATTGGTAGGAATTCATTTTACTAGAAAGCTTGAAATAGAAAAGTAAGGGACAATTTATTTCTAGCATTAGCAGTCTATCTCAAATAGCCTGTGTAATAACATAGATTCAAAAAAGTATTCCTCAAGGAAATACGAATGGCAGTAGAGATCTTCAGTCATTTACTCCTTACCATTCAGGGTAAACAACAGAGTTTAGAACCTCTTATGCCAGGATGCAGGTCATGCATCGTGTGAACAGGTGTCATCGGTCAAGTTCACAGCTGCTCCCCCTCATGTGCCTTCATGCATGTGGCACAACCTGTTGTATGATAAATACCACAAAGTGAAGTGGAGCTGTGAAATCCTTGGGAAAGAGATGAACAGGCTATGGGCCATAGGCTGCATGAAATATGCTGTGTTGAATGTTGGCCAGAGGTCAGACTTTCCTGATCTGAAGATGGGGCTAAACTGACTTTAGTTTGCACTGCAGCGGACTGAATCATAGGCTTGGTTGACTACTGTCATGCAGTTTATCCTTGGTCCATCAGTCTTTTGGTGTTTTATTTCCCAGTGGATCTGGGCCTAAGCTGGTCTGTGTATATAAGTTTCCTGGTGCTTGAGGAAACCTGTTTCTGAGCTCTGAAGGTCATCTATGTCTCCCCCTTAGTTGCACATGAAATGTTGCATATGTTCGAATCTTCCTCATTACATTCCCTGGTCCTAACACCTCCCTTATTTTAGATTTATCTGTTCCCAAAGCATCTGTCAATCTGGGGTCACTGTTCAAGGTAAATGTTGTGGAAGTTTGTCTATTTCCTGCAACCTAAGCATAAATGCACTGGCTAGAATATATTACTGCTAACCTAAAGGCAGCTTTCTATTTCTAAGCTGGTATATAAAATGAGAAATTTGCAATTATTTTGCCTTTCATCTAGGGAAATATTGCAGTGAAAAATTCCATCTTGGACAGCCTTCATTATTTGTAACAGTGTAAAAGATGGACAGAGCTCTTTAGGGTTCTTGGAGATGTAGAGTTTCTGAGATACAGGATCAAATTAAATCTGTTGATTTGTAAGCTGAGCACATTTGAAGCTGACTCACTACAATATGAATGCAAATAGAAGATGCCGTTTAACAGACTTTCTTTTTGTGCTTGTTATTTTTGATTAATAATACGTTTAATGCTGATGGTGTACTTGATGCTGTGCAAAGTACTCTAATAAAACAGTCCTGGCCTTGGGGATGTATAATATAAAAAGATAATTATCGAGAAGACGGGATGTACTTGGAAACAAAGATGTGGGGGAGAGTGTAGAAATTTTTTGATTGGGCTCCCTTAGAATATAGCTGTCAGTCAGTATAAGAGACGCAATACCTCCTCTGCCAGCCTTTTATTGTGTCTATTAACAGTGTCAGCTATTTGGCGTTCAAATTATATACCATTAGGTGTTTATAATGTACGAAGAACAATAAGACCTTCTTTTCACTGAGGCCTCCAAATATTTTAAAAGTAGTAATAAAACAATCATTTCACTTTGATTTTTTTCTTTTTTTTTCTTTTTTTTTCTTTTTCTTTTTTGAAAGAGACACAGGTTTAAGTAGTATTTTTAAATACAGAATTTTAACAGCTTCAGTTTTATGTAGGTAATGATTAAAATTAGGGGAAAAGGGAACTGAGCAAGTATAGGGTGACATTAACAAAACAGTTGTGTTCTAACCCAGAGCCATGACTGAGGAGCTGCAGGGATATACGCTAGCTAAAGAAGAAGTGGTCAGATTGTATGCTCTGAGAGGGAAGGGAGAAGTCGATAAAATAAAGACTGCTGGAACTCTGTGGGCTGACTTGGGTTAGAAAGCTGAGGAAATTGTAATGTGCAAAGCTCATTCTTATCAGAATAATATCTTGTGCAGGCATTCAAGAACAGCGTGGAAATTGATGAGACACTGGGACTGGATGTTTGACTGTGGCAGAATTTCTGTGTTTGATGTGATGTTTTTTTGTCTGAATGTAAACTCAACATGCACACCAAATGCTCCAAGGAAAGTAACAGTGGCTGTGTCGCTCTAATTTTTTTTTTTTTTTTCTTTTGTCTCCCAGAACTCTGGCTTTGATTAAACCTGATGCAGTGGACAAGATTGGAGAATTAATTGAGATCATTATTAATGCAGGATTTACAATAACTAAAGCCAAAATGATGGTGCTTTCAAAGTAAGGATTTTTTTAAGGTTAGCTCTATTGTATCTAAATGTGTTTTTTTGCAGATAAGAACATTCTTTGAAGCTATCCTCTGTTCTGCACATCAAATCCATTCCAGTGGATAACAGAGGGGGGACTCATTGGTTTCATAATCGTGTAGGTTCCTGAAAGCATGTAGAGAATTAAGCTAAGAGTTAAAAAGTTCTGTGCAAATGAGCCTGGTGTCATTAAATATGTAATGTCTCTGTATGAATCCAGGGTGACTACCATAGTTTTAGCAATTCAGCAGTGTTTACTGGCATATCTGTATGTTCTTACCTCATGGCTTCCTGATACGAACCATACTGCTGATTATAATTGGGTTGACTTTAAAACAGCATTGGTTTGTTTGCTTTCAGTTTATCAGTTAACTTAATTTGTGTTCTCAGACCCACACTTGTTTGCTATTTTTTTATCACTGGAAGTCTAAGGCAAAGAAAATGATCTTCTGATGTTTCTGCAGGGGTAGGCAGATTTTGCATCTTCCTAATCCCCATAACCTTCACTGTTCTTCCCTTATCAAATTCAGCCACAAGATTTCAAAAAAAGGCATGCTTCAGAGGAAAGAAACATATTTAATTTACCCTAGTCAACTTCCCTGAAGTTACTGCATCATTTCTTCATTGCTGCTTTGCCAAACATGTTCGTATACAAGTTGTCTATGAAAAGAAAAGCTGCCTGTTCTACATAACACCCTGGTCATGTCTTCTTATGATTTATGTGAGGTCAGGAACAATTTTCTCCTACCTCAAAGCCTTTTTGGCTTTCAGAAATGCTGATAAAACAACTGTGACTTCCACCTCTTGTCTCTGCATTCATCTGCTGTGGTGCTTGATGATACTGGTCCCAGATCCTCCCTCAAACAACTCCAGTTCTTGAGGTCAATCAGGTTTCTAATGCTGATTTACAATTGATAATGTCTTTCAAGCCAGTGTTTTTTGCTTGCTGTCCTGCAGTCTGAGAGATTTGATCCTGCAGCGTTGTGTTGAGTGGTTCTGTATTTCAGCATCTGTCTGAGAACTTGAAGAACTGTTGAGCCAACTCATGTGCTTTAGAGTTGACTCACTAAGGAGACAACTTTGAGATTTGAACTTCTATTGCCTTATTGCTATATAAAAATTTCTGCTTCTCTTATATAATTGAAAGCAGTTATTAAAAAGCACAAGATTGGGTTGTGCTGGATATACTTTAAAAAAAAAAAAGTCTTGAGTATTTGTGGTTTCTCTGCATACTGTGTACTCTGTTTCTTGGGACTGTGCCATTTTAAAATGATAGGGCTATGGCTTTGCCAAAATCTTCAACCTTTAGGTCTCTGCAGGCATGCTTGTTCAAACCAGTGTCATCATCTGCTGCTTTCTTTAAATGGATTATTACTGACATTTGTTTTGCAATCACTGTTAGGTAGATTCATGCCTTCTGTCAAAATTGTAGCCGGGATATGAAAGTGAGGGCAGGCACCTACTTTGGTAGGTTAGCTTTCAAGTCTCTTCATGTAATCATACGTCAGTTCAATCTATTATTCCCAGATGAATGCTGTTTTCCATTCTTTAAAAGCAGAGAGCTTATGAGAGAGATGAAATTAAAAAGGAGCTAAATTATACAGCACAACTGCAATTTTATATTTATTGCAATAGGAATTCTTAACTGAGTAGTAAAGCTCAATTTGTTTCAGAAATAGATCTCTGAAATATTTCTTCACATTCAGAAATGATGATCCGTAATCTGTTTGCATACCTTTTTCATATTTGCTATCCAAAATTATTTGGTGGATTAGTTTCAGAAGCGGGTTTTCTGATGAAATAGTGAATTGTAAGCAAAAACTTCAGGCTATTTGCAGAGTATAGGTTTGAAGCTTGAGATTGCAGGAGTTTCTGTGACTAGCATAATTTTTAAATCATGTTTCTGCCTTAGTTATGAAATGAAAGGAAAGCATATTAGCTGTATGGCCAGTGAAAATCTTCTGAATTTTGAATGGCTCATACTTATGCTGAACTGAAAGCAACAAACCAGGAATTATTCATTTCCAGTGAGCAGGTAGTCATTTTGATAAAAAAGCTGGAGAAAACGGTGACTGTTCAAATATTTGTCAAGATTAGGAAAATTAAATTCTCCTTAAGTTTTTCTTAAGGTTATTTCTTTCCTCTGGCAATATTTGGCTTAAGTCTGGACTACAAATGAGAGAGAGACATGAAAAGTTCCATTGCAGCTGACAGAACTGTGCCTTTGTTCGTACCTGGAATCTGTTATCTGAAAAACCTTCAGGTAATTTCTTTCAGCCAAGACAGCTGCTCAAAGTCAGCAAAATCAGGGAGACAAAAAAAAAAATCTCAAGATTGTTTCTGCAGCTGAAAACAGTTTTCCAAGTGGGAATCTTTTACTCTTCCTGCAGCTCTGCTTTAATTGTGAACTTTATATCCAGACTAGGAGTGAGTAGTTTGCTTCCTTTCACCTGTCAGTCATCCTGAAGAGCTTGTCATTCTCCACAAAGTCCATGTTCAGAAAGTGGTACACACCAGGTTTTGGAGCAAGCCAAGAGCAAGCCTGTGCTTCTGACCTGGAATTTTGAAGCTTCGAAATAGCAGCTTTAGACTTGAAAAACTCCACAGATTTTTCTAGTGGTTACCATGCAGAAAAAGCAGTGCCGTAAGCAAGGGTTAAGTATGACAGGCAGCTGGAGAAGAAGCAGGGAAGAGAGTAGGTTGGCTAGCTGCAGGGGTGGTGGGGTGAAATGATGTGCTCACCTGTGGATGGATCTTTGGTGTGTACCATGATCCCTGAAACTTGTGTAGTTGGATAGCTGAGCCCAGTTCTGCTAGCAGCATGGCTGTGGCAGTGCAGAACTTGGAGAGGGCCACTACCCTGTCTGAAAAGGTATCTTTTTGCTTCCAGTACGTGAGTAAAGGTTAAGTAATAGCTGTGGTACAGACATATGCCTGATGGCCTTTATTTGCATGGCAGTGTAAGGAGCCCCCTCATTACAGAAACCCCACTGCTTTGGGAGAAAGCTCTGTGTAGTAACTGCTGTGTTCCCTGAGGGAAAGTGCAAGACCAAATTGAGTCTTCAAGTGGAAAAGTTTGGGAGAAAACAGGTTGTAATCTGAAGGGCACTGTGCTGCTGATGTGACTTGTAACATTAGAGGATTTTGAATAGAAACCAGGTTTATGCAATATTTTGTTATGTACCAGAATAATCAAACACTAGCCTTGATAAGGAAGTAAGTTCCAGTGAAGCAGTTAAATTCTTTATTTATGCTTTAAAACCAAACTTCATTAACCAACATACGCACTCAAACTGAGATGAAAGATGAAAACGACATAACAGTGAATGGCTTGGCAAGGTGGCTCTACTGCATTTATTTCTCAAACTGAGAATGTGGGGACCATCAGTGACCTTGAAAGTCCACGCTATGGGCTTCAGTAATTACTTCCTTCCCAGAGCAGGAACATAAGGGGGAGTCAGCTACAAGCTGTACCTGTAGCCACACAAAATATGACAGAAAATTAAATGTAGTTTCTGTTATTGAGCATGAACATCCCAGAAGCTGTCCAGCTTGGGAAGGCATTACCTGTGGAAACATGTTGATGAATGATAGCTTGTGGTTTTCTGAGAGGTTTTTATATATATATACATATATAGGTATATGTGTGTGTGTATATATTTATCTGTATTTGTCTTTTTACTCTTTCAGAAAAGAAGCAGCAGATTTCTATGTAGACCATCAATCAAAACCTTTTTATAAGTAGGTATATCAGTTTCAGTTTGACATGCAGTAAGCTTGTTTAATGAATGCGCAAGCTTCATTTATCATATTTGGTACTGCAGGACCATGGGAAAATTAGAACTTGTCTTAGTCAAGTGGAGCCCTTTGCAGAGCATGCACCCTGTTCGTCTTCCTCCAGGAGCAAATCCTTACTTCAGCTATTCAGGGTTTTAACTCACATTCTTTACAGCCTGATAGTATCAGGGCAATGTCTTTGGTCTCTTAGAAGTGAAAATGCTTCTACCAAGGCAAAACTTCAAAGCCAAGGGAAGGAACATCTTCAGGATCAGGGTGGAGCTTGCAGGTAATGATAATTAGGGGGAGCACTTAGCTGTGAGAATTGATTTGGTAGCAAGTACCCCAGATTGTAAGTAACTGAAAGGATAGTGCATGGGGTAGTTGTTTACAGTACTGCTACCCTTGGACAAAATGTCAAACTTCCGTGGTGCTAGACTGCTCCACCTAACATGAAAACCCTAGTCTTGTCATAACTTACCAGACTGATACCAGGGATTGTGTCATTTCTACTTTGCCTGAAGGTGCCAACAAACAACTTTCCTTTCCTCCCTCTGAATTTGGCAGTCTGCCTCTTCTAGGAAAAGGATACAGCTCTGCCTTGTGTTTTTCAGCCATGCTGGAACCTGAGTTTGCACTCAATTGGTCAAAAGACCTGGTTTCAGTACTGTCATGAGGTTTCTGAGTATTAGGATCTGCCAGCTGCTCTCCTGCAACAGCAACTGATTATTGTGGGTCCAAACTCAAGCTCTTCATGGAGATACGGTCCCAGGCTACATCTGACCACGCTGGAGATCAGAGGAAGATTTAGAATTGGCTTTTCTTTGCTGAATAAGCCTGCTTGAATATGTTGGTAAATAAGCAAGAATTTTGCCTGTAGTGTTATTTTGTAGATGACTATCTATGCTAATGGTAATTATCTGAGAAACTGTAGCCTTTGTCCACTCTGATGTGCTGGTCTCCCACGCTACAGTCCTGTTGGCTACGTCTTCCTTGTAGGATTTTTCTCTAAATTAGAAACAAATAGTTATAAAGCATTACAAATCAAACAGGGCAAGAATCTTCAAGGCAGTGAGATGTAAAATCTCTGACTCAATTATATTTAGCATTGTATTACTTGTCTTTAAATTCAGATTAAGTTTGCAAGTTTGCTAGTCAATGTTAGTCTAGTGAATTCTACTTGTTTGGAAAATAATGTCATATTAAAGAATTAAATTTTAAAAAATTATTTAGTATTTGGCATCAGTCTGAACCATAAGCAGTGTTGTAGAAATTGATTTTTTCTTGGGTGTATGTATGTGTAAGCCATTTAACCATATCCTAAACAAGCAGTCTCTGTTCGATAGAACCTGAGTCCCAATAGCTTATCCCTGAGTAGTTTCTTTATTTTTATGAAACTTCTCATAGTTTTAATATCGTTCCTCTAGCAAAAAACTAATAGGATTTCCCTTTTCTTCTTGCCCATGGATCATTGCATAAATGATCATTAGGAAGAAGATGAAGAAGCATACACATCCACAATTATTATTGTGCGAAGCTCTTTTCATGAGAAAGTAGTACAAAAAGCATTGAGCCAACTTTCTTCTTTGTTGGTTCTGTCCAGACACAGTGAAAAGGGATGCTTGTTGTTATGCATGTTTTGTAAAGATACAGAATTATAGTTATGGTGGGGCTTTTTTAATAGAACGTTTGGGTTTCAAATTTTGCATGGCTGTTTTCCATGTCAGATAGTCAGGACAGAAGACTGGCTGCTCCTGACAATCTCTTCTCCTTACTCAGTCATCCCATTAAAGTCAGTTGACTTCTGCTTATGCCAGGATGTGATAATTGCAGTTAAGACCCCTCTTCCCCACAAACTTTCCAAATCTTTTCTCCCTTCTCTCCCACTTTGGATTTTGGCTGGGCAAAATCTACGGGAGAGATCCCTGGGGCAGTGAGCACTCCATCCTGGCAGCAGTGCTGAAGCTGTGTGAGTCGGAAACACACAGGTTGTGTAAGAATCCTGATATCCTGCTGTGCAGAAGAGACATGCTTAGGAATTGCTCCTGCCAAGCAAATGGTTAGCAGGGTCTCTTTCTAGTACCAATCTTTTAAAAATTCTTTTGAAATGTAACATGCTACGCAGTAGCTTGAGTGAGTTTGTATTATCTGATTCTTTTTCTACAACCATAATAAGAAGGGAGTGTCTTCACATCACATAGTTCAATTTCCTTCTCAAAGCAGAGCCAGCTTTGAAGTTAGATCAAGTTGCTCAAAGCCTTGCCAAATTGAGTTCTGAGCATCTCCACTGGATCATATGTTTTCATTAGTTTTAGTTTGTAGGATGGATCACCGTGTACTGTTTCCATTTTACAGTGAGCTTCTCCAGTTCATAACAAGTGGTCCCATTGTTGCTATGGAAATCTTAGGAGATGATGCAGTTTGCAAATGGAAAGCATTACTGGGGCCAGCAAACTCCGCAGCGGCACAGACTGATGCACCAGAGAGCATTAGAGGCAACTTTGGACATACTGGCCTAAGAAATGCAGCTCATGGCCCAGATTCAGTTGCTTCACCTGCTCAAGTAAGTTTTTGACTGTTTGTTGACAGAGGTTTACTTTTACTTTATCTGGTAAGAGCTGGGTCAGGAATTCCTCTTTTTTTTTCCACACTTGAGTTCAGAACTAGTTTAGATACTCTTCACGGATCCTTTTTAACATGGAAAAATAAACTGTCTGAAAAGAAAAATCTTGTTTATCTCTTTCACAAAGGGGAGCCGTGGGCACTTTCATCGGGAGAGCATGCCTGGTAATTTTTAATGTCTTCTGTACATCACAGACATTGAGCTAATTGCATAGTCTGTGTTATCTACCTATAGCCTACCAATGTTGATTGGTAAAAGGATTAAACAAAATCGTTTGTGCCATCCTGTGTTGCACTTATCTGTTCTCCTCCATAGTCTTCAGTAGACCTCTGCAGCTTACTTTCCTCTGCTGTTATTATTCAGAATTAATAATTACGAAAACAGGCCACTTCATAGTGCTTTGTGTTTTGAAAGGTAGTACGGTGGGCTTGGCTTTGAGGAAATCTGTTCTATTTTGCTTTGTTTTCAAGTGTGTGTTTCCTTAGTGGTAAGAAGAAGCCCTGGGACTGGGTGATAGGTACTATGAACATTTCTACAGAATTGAGGTGACTATCTGTGTGCCTTGTTGTGGGGTAGATATGCTGGTAAGTGTTGACAAGAATAAAGTTTGCCTCATGATTGATTGATATTGCGCTGTGGTATCTTAGCTCTAGACCAGTGTTGAAAAGATATCAGTTGTTGCTTCCTTGATCCCAGTCTTTCTTCTATTAAAATTGGAGCAGCTGCAGTAGCATAACTGGAAAGAGACCTGCCATGGAATACCTAATAAGCTGCCAGTTACTATATACTAGAAAGTATACATAGAGATTATATCCTGGTGGTGAGGGAAGAGTTGGTTAGCTTCTGTGTGCCATAGCAAAGCGTGGGCTATTTTCTGCTGGTCAAGCACTCATCTCATGTATCTGCACCGTGCTTGGGCTGCTGGATCCTCTCCATGTGCCTCTGGTTTTGACAAGAAATCATATGCTGCACCTGAAATACCTTTTTTGCTGGCAGACTTGATGAAGATGGTACAGAGTCAGGAGTTCCGATGAAATTGATCCTTTCTGATGAAAGAAAATTATAGTCAGAAAAGTCTTTGTAGTTCGGGTTAAATAACTAGATGTCTTCATATATAAGGGTGAAAGTTTTTCTTTGTTCCTGTGTACTGTTGTGACAGCTCTGCCAGCTTTTGAACTGACAGTGTATCTATTAGCATAAAATTTTGACTAGAAGCATAAGTGCTCTGGCTTAAGTTTGTTGTTGGTTTTGCATTTCGTCATTTTTGAAATGCTGTTTGAAGGCCCCCTTCATGTGCAGCGATTTATGACTGTGGGATTATTTTGCCAAACTTTTGCAGGTGTGTGCATCTTTGTGGTGTTACTGATACCAACCTCCAATAAATCAACCAAATTTGTGCCCCTTGTGCCTATTTTAATTTAGTAGGCCCAGTATTCTATGGATGTATAGCAGTTGCCATGGAAACTAGTTGGCTGCACCTTGACAAGCTTTGCTGAAAGAAATATAAGATACAGGGACCTAAACAAACTCTTCTGCAGGAAAATTGGTATCAGCCACGCCTAATGAATGTATTGTAAAATGAACAGTTAGAGTGGAAGCCTGCATTGTTCTTTTTGTGGCTAAATGACATGTAAAAGTGTGCCTTTGGTATACGCTAAGATCGTGACTCTCAGCAGGCCAAATTTTGGAGGTTTTTTACATAAAGAGTAAAGGAAAAGGAAAAGAATTTTCTTTTTAAGGCTCCACTTGCTTATAGTTTGTCATTTGATCATCTTAGTGCTTCAGCATTGTTTAGTTATTTTCCTTTGATTATCCTTTTAATGGATAAAACAAAGCTTTAAATATTGTAAATATTTTACTGCCTTTTCCTGGGTCCTTCTTTTAAAATAAACATTAGTTAACAGAGTGGGACAAAGTCTTTGAAGCATGCAGCATTTTATCAGCAGAAGAATGTAGGAAACGAACCCTTTTGTCTCAGATGTGCCAAATTAAAATGTGGATTATTTGCTAGGAGAAAAATAAAAATTTTTTTCCCTTCTATTGAAAGATGAATTCGTTTGAATTATATAATTGTTTTCAAGTAAGGATTACAGGAATTGTCAGAGTGTCATGAGCTAAAGACTGGCAGATAACTAAGTCTTCCATCTGATCTGAGCTAGTAAATTAAATGAGACTATTTCAGGAAATGGCCTTTAACACTGCTACTGTTACACAGGAAAAAAAAATCAAATAGATTTGGTAATCGTATTTCAAGGATATTATTATTTCCCTTAAATAGAAATTAATCAATCAACTCTTACTGAATTTGACCAATAGGTGTGAAATGCAATCTGCATTTTGAGCATTTGATTAATCTTAATTGGCAGATTGTGTAACATATGTGAATAAATGGTATGGAAAAAGTGTGAAGCTGGCAGTAATCAGTGAAAAAATATCACCGAGGAAAGAAACCTGGCTGTCAAGCTCACCCCAGTATGGTCTCAGACCCAAGCTGTATGATATCTGAATAGTAATGGTAGGGAGAAAGGAAATGATTGGAGGCAAAGAGGTTCATCCCAAAATCAGAGCAATTGAGTTCATCAGCTCAAATTCAATAAGATTAAAAAAAAAAAAAAAAAAGAAGAAATGTCACTAAGGCATGAGTCAACAATTTTAGTGTTTAAGACAAAATGAAATAATATAAATAAATGGGATAGAGGTCAGCTTTGTATATGGAAAGAAAACATACTGAACAATGGATGGTAGTTGCATACTTGCTCTTACAATGGAAAAGATGATGTGAAAAGAGGGAAGATAAAATATGCGTATGTGGGAGTGGATTTGGGAAAGATACTGAGGAAGGAGAGAGAGAATTTAGAAAAGTGGGAACACCTTTCCCAAATGATTGTGGCTGTGGCAGCAATGCTTTGGATGTTCTGAATGGAAATGGATGGTGTTACAGGAGGGGGAAGATAGACATTGCAAGAAAAATTCTAATCATGTTTTTATGATTGTAGCTGTGGTGCCAGAGAGGAAAAGATATGTTTGAGAGAATATTATAGGGAAAAAGTATTTGTAGCATAAAAAATCTATAATTATGGTTTATCTTCTGTGACTGTGGATACTTCAGACGTTATTACTTATGATAAAGGCTGATGTATGCAGCTAGATCAATCTAAAATGTATTCAATTACAATTCTTTTCAGGAGCTGGAGTTGTTCTTTCCCTCCAGTGGAGGTCGTGGACCAGTCAACAGTGCAAAATTCATAAACTGTACTTGTTGCATTATTAAGCCTCATGCAGTTAATGAAGGTAAGCAATGAAGATGAAGGAGGGGAAAGCAATCTGTGCTTCATTGTATCCATGATAAATCCTGCGCCCTTTTTTGGGAGAATGAGACTGCAAAAGCACAGGGTATATTTCATAGTACATGCAAAAACATGCGAATATATACGTTTAGTATATATATATACGTTTAGTATATACCTTTAGTATTTCTGCAGTTCAATTCCATGAAGAGTGGGTTGATCACATGCTTTCCATGTGGATACTTGTTAATTTTAGAATAAGAAGGGTGAGGTGATAAAAAAGGGGGATTAAAGTATACATGAGATTTGATGAACCTTCATGTGACAGCTTGCCATGTCCTTGCTCCTTTCTACCCAACACACTCCTTTGCTGGAGGTTAGCATCCTCAAGGCAATCTGAAAGCAGGACACCTGGCCATATTGCAGGGCCTTCCACTCAGGCAGTAACACATTACATTGAAACTACTTACAAAGGGAGATTTTTACTGATATAAATCTTGTTCTGCTGAAAGTAGTGAGGATAGAAAGTAGAAAAAGCTTGTTTATTCTATAAAACTGAGTCAGAGACCTAAAGCATTTGTTGGCCTCCATGATGCTTTATGTGCTGGCAAATGGTCTGTGAGCTCACCATAGGAGTATTGGAAATGTTTAGTGCCCAGGTGTTACCATACAAAAACAATCACACTCTGTGTCCTGTACTCAGGTAGAGGAGCATGTGTAGGAGCAGTGAGCACAGTAAAATATTTTGGCTTTGTACTGCAGTAACATTTTTGAATGTAGAATAAATGTTGCCGTGTGAGAACATTGAGATTTTTCTTAGTAAGATACAGAGCACACTGCACCATTTTAATCACTTCTCTGCGGATAGCTAACATGGAAACAGCAGAAGTGGCCGTAGCAGTTTCCAGGCCTTTCACACCTCAAGTGGGATGTCTGGAGAGCTTGCTGAAAAAAACATGCTTTCATGAGAAAGAGTCTCACGCTCACTGCTGATAATATGCCTGTTATCTGTTTGAGGCCTTGCATGGTATCTGCTACTGGCAAGTCTTCCATGCAGCAAAGAGGAAGTGACGTTCCTTTTACAGAAATGTGGGCAGCAGCTGGGACTATGATTTCACCTATGTTTGCAGAGGACAAACTTGCTCGGAGCGGAGGGAGGGAGGGAGGTTGGTTTGTCCTCACTCGCCTCCATCGCATCCCATGGCGTGGCCCTGCTTCTCCGGGGAACCACTGACATCTAGTGTCGGCTCGGTCCCGCATGGGGCACCCCCGGCCCCCCCCGGGCCTCACCTTGAGCATGCGGATGTCGTTGTCCACCGAGCGGGGGTTGTAGTGCGGGTGGGCAATGGACTCGGCGATGCTGAAGACCTGCTGGGACCCCTCGGGGTCCTGCAGCCGGTGGGCGCCCAGCACCACACGCACCGATGGGTTGTGCCTGCAGTGGAGGGGCCCTGAGAGGGTGCTGCCATGGCTGGGGGGCAG
>JANHGB010042884.1:15030-28211 GCA_026283785.1 Coracopsis vasa | reverse complement strand
GGCTTCTCTCTCCGTTCCCAAGATGGCGGCTGCCGCCTGCGTGCCGGTGCGGGTCTGCCACCAGGAGATCGTCAGGTTCGACCTGGAGATCAAGGCGGCCGTGCAGGTACCGCCCCGCGGCGGGTCTCCGCTGCCAGGGCTGCGGGGCGGCCGCCGCCTTGTGCGGGAAGTCTCGGCCGGGCCGAGCTGGGTGATGCCCGCTGCAAGGCCGCGCTGACCAGGCCGTTGTCTTCTAGGACATCCGAGACTGCCCGGGGCCGCTCAGCGCCCTCACGGAGCTCAATGCCGCCGTGAAGGAGAAGTTCCGCCACCTCCGTGGCCGCATTCAGGTGAGGTTCCCGGCCGGGGCCGCTGCGGTGAGCGGCCCGCACCGTGCGGCCTGCCCTGGGGCGGCTGGTGTGATGCGGGAGTCCCGGCTGTGAGTTGTTAGTTTGTTGTATCTATCTGCTGTTAACTCACTCCCTGGCTGGGGTTGGGGTGTGCGGGTTGCAGGTGGCAGCAGTTGTTGATCAGGCTTTCGTGTTTCTGCTTTCGACCAAAGGAGCTCGAGCAGATGGCGAAGGAGCAGGATAAGGAGTCAGAGAAACAAGCCTTGCTGCGGGAAGTGGAAAACCATAAGAAACAAATGCTCAGGTGGGTCGGGCAGCTGGTCCCCTGAAACCAGAGATAATCTGGCTTCTGTACAGCGTCTTTTGGATCCTGTTTGCAAATGCAGTCTCTGACAGGATGCTGTTTTGGCCAAGACCAAGAAAGGATCAGGGATGGAAAGAGTAGGACTCCCTTTACCTTTCCTCTCCTGTCCTGACTCCCTAACTGTGGTCTGTCTCTTTGAGCAGGTGAGAATGTAAGTAGGTGGCTTGAGAGTCTGTCATCTGGGAGCTGGCATAGTTTTCTTCTTCCCTTGCTCTATAAACAATGCACTCAGGAGCAGGAATGATATGATGGGATATTGTTACTCTGTGGTGTAACATAAAGTCCATGTGCATATCTGGGTGCTCAGTTACAGTGGTAATTGCTTTCTGAAAATTGTTTTTGCTTGCAAAGTGATACCATCATGTTATAACATTGTGCTCTTGTGATTTCAGCAATCAGGCAGCTTGGAGAAAGGCAAATCTAGCATGCAAAATTGCCATTGACAACTCTGAGAAAGATCAACTGCTGCAGGGAAGAGACTCCTTAAGACAAAGGTATTAGACCATCCCACTGTACAATGTGAGATTTAAACGGTGTGTGCTATATTGACTGGTTTTAAATAGAAGCGACATAATAGTTTTAACTTCATTGTATTTGGAACATAGCTTTTATTTATGAGTACATTTACCTTTGGTGGAGATTTAAACTGTTAAGGATTGTGATAACTTCAGGTTTTCTTGGCATTGTCATGTCTAAGTGGAAGAGGGCATAAATTAACCTTCAGAGTTATTCTGACTATCTTTTATGTTAATTCCAATCAGGATTAGAAACAAGTAATGGGTCATGATACAAGCTGTTCTCGCATGCAGAACTGGACGTAATCATATATCATTTTTGTATTGAAAGCAACAAATGGGGTACTCAGGATAATAAAGTTTGTATCAGTGCTTCCATACCAGCTCATGAAGGTGCACAGTCATGGATGAGTAAGTGGTGCAGTATGGGCTCCCATGAGATTCTGAGCCACTAGCCATTGTTTTGGCTCGTGGCCTTAATATTTTGTGATTTGGTTTGATTATTTAGTGAAGATAATCTGAATTTGTTACTCAGTAAAACTAGTTGTGTCTGTTGTACGCTGGCAGAGATGTGTGGTGCCAAGCTGTGGTCTAGAGCTGCTCTAGCAGCATTTTTCATGCAGTACCTGAAGGCATAATTTTATCCCTTCCTGCTTCACTTTTTCCCTTTCTCAGAAAGACTACAAAGGAAAGTCTGGCAGAGAGTGCAAGTAACATCACCGAGAGTCTGATGGGCATTAGCAGGATGATGTCACAGCAAGTCCAGCAGAGTGAGGAGACTGTCCAAACCCTTGGTATGGATGTTATTTGGGTGTTTGGGTATGGTTTGGATCATTGAAGCACCTTTCACTAGTCCTGTTAGGATGGGTAGGGGCAAACTGACATGGTGTGGAGTATAGTGGAAACCTGCTTTGCTGTAGGAGAATGTACTAAGATGATAATTAAAGGACCATCCAGCAGAACTCCTCTAACAGTTGGATGTAAATGCAGCATAATAGTGTACATTGTGTGGAGATCTTTGGGATTTCTGTTTCATGAGTATGAGAAGGGGGCAGGATGAGGAGCTCTAGTTTCACATTAAAGCAATTGTAAAAGCACTGTGAGCTCACACAGTGCTGAGAGCGTGTTTGGTGTTTCTCAGTGCTACTGTCCTGGCATGCATTTGGTAACAGCAGAGAAAATAAAAGCGTAGGTACAAGTCCATACACAGAGGAAACTTGGTATGGCTGGAAGACTGTTTTCACCCAGTCTCCAGCTGGGATGACTAAGAGAGGAGGAGATCAAGTGACTTGAACCCAAGGTCACTTGCTCTGTCAGCAGTGCATCAGGGACTGTGAAACCAAGATTTCACCCAGTTCTTTGGCTTAGACTCCCAAGACCATAAATCAAGTGACCTGTCAGAACTGGTGATTCATGAAGCATTTGGATGTTGGATCTGTGTTGCCTGGGCCTCTTACTAGCTCTACTTTTGTGCAGGAGAAGGAACAGTTTAAAGATGAGGATAAATAACACAACTTTTGCCCTCCTTGCTTTCTGCTCCCGTCTGAGGATGGCAGCTGGGCACTGGTTGTTCCTGCAAAAGTAGCATGTTTCTTCTCCCATTAATAAGACAGTTTGGCAGTCACTTTTTCACCCTGTTTCTGACTGAACAGCACTTGGAGTTCATCAAGGGAAAAACTGCCAAAGGTCATTTACAAACCCCAGCTGCAAATTCTGAATCAGTAGTTAGAATTTCCTTTTTTCTTCTCAAGTCCTTTCCTAGCACACGGTGAATACACATGGCTGTGAAGCGGGGAAGCTCTGCTTTGTCATTAATGATGAGAAACAAGTTTTCTATTTTCACTTGGATCAGAATGCTTTTTTAAGATGTAATGGTTTGAAGAACCTTACAGACGTAGTTCTGCTGTGCTTGTTTTTGTGAACCAAGCAACATGCTTGGAATTTGAGTTTTCTTTAATCAATCAGTTCAGCAAAGAGTGGTTTACCAGCTTTTACAGTTGTACACATTCTGTATGTATACAATGTATGGTATGCATTCCATAGTTGAAGAAAAAGGGGACTCCTGGGCTTTTGCTTTCATTTAATAATTTGAGAGGAGGAAGGCTGAAGAGTTTGGGGTATTTGTTTGTTTCCTCACAAGGAAGGAGAGGTTGAAAGGGGCCAATGTTCCATCTTGCTGTTTTGACATATTTTCAAATTCTGCCTTTAGTTGAGACCCATCATCACCATTTCCTCTAGTTAATTTCTTATTTGAAATAAAGAAAAAACATTTGTCAAAAATAATTATTAAAAACTGTTTAAATTGAGCTGAGCAATTAAGGATCTTTGACTCTGATGCTGCTTTCTCACTGTCAGCAAGCCCGTCTGAATCACACTGATTTACTGCTCTGGCAAAGGGGAACAGTTTCAGTTGTGCAATTACTATACTCAAATACTGACCTGTCCCATTGCTGCTAGAATGGATGCTGACAGTGATGGTGATTTCTCTATTAAATTGGTGTCTCTGGCACCATTCTTACCTCACTTGCTTCCAGTGAGCTCTCAGGTAGCACTGATTTTATTTTTTTTTTTATCCCATAAAATATGTGAACTGGATTTTATCTGGGAAGCTAAAACTTGAAAAATTCAGGAGCAGGACATAGAGCCTTTAAGCCATTCAGTACTCTTGTTTTGCTTTGCATTTTTCCTTAGCACATCAGGACTACTGAGGTGTGAAAGCTTCTGTAGGAACAGAGTCTGCATTTGTCTTACCCATACATCAGTCTGACCCAGGAGGATCTCACAGGCACTATCTGTATTACCAAATATTGCATCCTTATATCCGTTGTCAGGTATTTTTGAAGTGCAACCAGCTGATACTTTCTTTTTTCTCCTAAATTTCAGCCAATTCTTCACGAACCATCCTGGAAGCAAATGAAGAATTTAAATCCATGTCTGGGACAATTCAGCTGGGGCGGAAGCTAATAACCAAGTACAATCGCAGGGAGCTGACAGACAAACTGCTCATCTTCCTCGCCCTCGCCTTATTCCTGGCCACAGTGCTCTATATTTTGAAAAAAAGACTCTTTCCATTTTTGTAAAATTCCAAAGATAAATTGAATTGTAACAAAAGATCACAAAGTGATAACATAACAATAGGGCTTTTGAATTTAAAACAAAAACGGATATTGCAATAGCTGAAAGAGCGTTAGAGCAGGTGTGACTTCATACTGCCCTCATGGAGAATGCGACCTGCCTAAGAAGAACTTAAATGAACACGAATCAGGAAGAAGCAGGTAGATCAAGGTGTGGAAAGAAGAAACACCAATTTGCCTGTTAGTCTGAGGAACCAGATGAGCACTTGAGGAACTAGGCACTCAAAGGTGCCAGTCTTAACTTTCAGCCTCTCTTCATTTTGCCTTGAAATTAACTTTGGTCCTCGGCTTGGACTCAAAGCTGCTTTGACATCTGTGTGTAAGGTGCTGAGAGTAAGAGAAAGGATGGAAGAGAGAAACTCGCATACATTCCATTAATAAACTATTTATTGTATCCATGTAAACTGACTTTTGCTTAAAACCAAAGTCTAATGGATTGAAAAAGCCTGAATAATTCCTAATATAAAAATTCTGCTTAGTACTTAACAGCAGTGGTTGCCTATGGATTATGTTTCCTGGGAGCGTGGCAAACGCAGTCTGAGTCTGTTCCTCCAGCCTTGGAAGGGCTCTGCACAAAGGAAAAATGGGAGCCCTACTTGTAACTATTAATTCATGCAATGTATTTGAGAATTACATTGCCCATCTGCTGAAATCAAAAGCTTTTTTTCTCCCTTTCTTCCTAAAATTCTACTTAATACTCTGTATTTGCAAAATCCTGCCAAGTTGTGCATTGGGAAGTTTTTCTTGCTAGTACAGTTGATCTTTTCTCAGTAAAAGATTCTACAATGATTACCTTCCCTCTCTCTTACGCTTTAGTAACGGCAACTGATTTAATATCATAAATACCAAGCTGCCATACTCCATGTAGTGACTTGAAGTACCAAAACCTGCACTGCAGTGTTCTTAAAACTGATGTTGTCATCTTCTCTGGAAATTGTTTCAGTGTTTCTCAGAGCTGACTGGTAAGGTTGACATTGTGTTTAGGAAATTCTCACAGAATGCTTAAATACTGCCTTAATTTAGTAGTTAGAAATAAACATTTTTGAAAGGCAGGGCTATAGGTACCCTAAGAAATACATCATCAAGCAAATTGCAGTCTAGGAGTTTGTGACAATTGAGACTAGGTTACCCCTGTAGTTCTCAATAGTGTGTTCAGAGAGGTCAATTAGTTTGTCACTGTAATAATTTACTGGATCTTGTCAGTAATCATGATTTACCCTTTTGCTGGCAGCTGCTGCAACCTTGGTTAAATACCAATGTGGTGGTATGTTGTAGTAATCCAAACAGGAGCATGGAGCAGTTGAAGTGGTGATTGTGTGGCTATGTGCGTCAACAAGAGAAGCTGGAATTTGTAATGGAGTTTGGAATCGAAGGCTTTGCATGGAGAGTTGATACCTGAGCCTCTTCTTGGCGCAGTAACACGGAGTCTGGAAACCTCTGCGCTAGGGTTGGTGCATCCCACAGAGGGCATCGCTGCATGGGATTCAGGAGCCTTTTCTTGCCCTGGAAGTCACGTAATATGCAGACAGAATGGATGTGGCTTTTTCTGATCATTTATTCATTGTAGTTCAGTGCAGTCTTTGTATAGCCTTTCCTGGCATACAGAATTACACACAGATTGAAATAACCTGACAGTGTGCACATTATCTTTTGAATAAGGGAGAAATTACTTGGCTCAAAAAACATAACATTGCACAGTCAACACGTGTGCTTTCTAATAATGGTAAAAGCCTTGCTTTGGAGGAAGTCTGATGAGCAGACTGCTAACCAAGGAGAACATCATGTAGTCTGCAAGTTTGGGCTACAGTGGAGCAAGTTTCACTCAGCTCAGTGATTGACTCAGCTTGCATTTCATACATATCATCTCTAGCATCAGGCTCCTGGCCTTGTTGTAGCCTGCTTGTCTCTGTGCTCCTCTGCACCGATGAGTACAAACATACAGAGGGTGATAAAAGTGTGTCCACCAATCTTGGGAAATATGGTTTAAACACAATATTTAGGACGTTAACATCATTGAGATTATATTTCTAATGCATTGCTGTGCAGCAGTTCCTATTTTCCATATCAGCAGTGCAGTGCTGCTTTATGCAACTCCAGAGACATCAATAAGATTCCCTTTTTAGGAATATTTTCCCCCATTGCAGGGGGTTGGAACTAGATGATCTTAAGGTCCTTTCCAACCATAACCATTCTATGATTCTAAGACTGCTTACTGCTCCTAGGTCAGATACAGCAGCACAGCTTTAGGTTTTTCAGCCAGCTCGAAAACAGTCTCATCTTTGTGAAACACGGTCCCTGCAGGTGGTCAGGCACTGGCTGCCTCAGTGTTTCCTCCCTCGTGTGGATGCAATGTAAAAATAGGTTGTTGCTAATCTCCGAGATACCGGGACGCTCAGCAGCGATGCAGCGCGACTGTCTGCAGGAAGTTACACTGGGTTTATCTCTGCAACGTGCTCCCGTCAGAACAGATCAACCTTAAAAAAGCAGCAGCTTTCTCACAGCACTCAGAATTCCAGTGAAGTTTGTTTCCAAGGGATGGTATTTTTGGGTGGGGATTGTAATGTGGGAAAATTAAAGGTCTGTTGCTGAATGTCTTGGGTTTTGCTCTGTTCTCCTCTTGTTACTGAAATCGTAGCTTTCAGACCTTGACCTGCTGGAACACTCTGAGGGCAAACGGATAACTTCTGAGGACCTTCCCTATGGCATTTGCTTTGTGTTGCATCCGGATTTCATTAAACAAATAATCTAGTCCCTTTGCAAACACCTGCTCTGTCTAAACTGTCAATTTACAGCCCTTAGAGACAGGGGAAATAAGTGAAAAAAGATCAAGGACAACTGGACAATTTGGGAGAGGGAAAGAGTAGAAATAATCCCTGGGTTGATTTGCAGCACTTGGTACTTGACCCGTTTCCTTCCATCAGCAGCTATGAAGTATCCAGGCTCCTGATGGGCCACAGAATGAAAAGAAATAATCAGCAGAGACAACAAGATAAATGTTATTTCCTCTTTGGGGTGGGAGGGGTGATTTGGTGAATCCCTAATGTGTGGGACCAAGCACCCCAAGTGGTATCTCAACTGACACCCTGACTGGATGGTTGGGTGCTGGAGCAGAGCCAGAGCTGGTGGTAGGTGCCTTGGGTTCCTCCCAAAGCACAGTGGGATGCCTCAATCAGCCCATATAGCTCTAAGCTGTGGGTGGTTGGGTTGGTGTGCTCATATGGCATCTCTGCAGGCTGTAGCATGGTGTCTGGCTCTCTCCTCATCTACAGACCTCGTTCCTGGCTTCAAGGTAGGTCTCTGTATCTGATTTTTTGCATAAGTGAGTGGGAGCAGTTGGAAGAGGAGGTGCCTGTGTCTGGTTTTTGTTGTCTAATACTTACAGTGTTTGTCTAGGGAAAGTTAGGCCTGTGCTTTTCTTCTGTGTCCACAGGGGCACTTTGCATTGTCTGCCTTTGGGGCAGCCCACTGGTCTCTGTGGCCAACTCTGATTATGAAGATAGGGTTTGAATCACCCAGGTTGGTGTGTTTTAAGGTCTTGCTTTTGCTGTATGCCTGAGGTTGTGTTGTGAAGGGTAAAAACTGGCATCACAAGTGTTTATTTGGAAGGGGGTAATGCTTTCTTAGGCGTTTCACTCTTCAGCTGTGCCCTGACAAGTGCCTCAGACCCATCAGGGGTGGTGAGAAAAAGATGGCCACTGCTCCCTCTGTGCTTTTGGGCTTAGGCATGACTTGGGGCTAAGAGTTGGAGTCCTCCTGAGAACAGGAGCTTCAGGACTGCAGGAGGTGTTTGGGCAGCTGCAGAGGAAGAAAGAGGGCTCTGCAGAAGTGTTTAGGGCTGTGCAGGAGGGTTTGTGCAGAAGCAAAAGCAAACAGGTATCGGATGCGGTCACTGCAGGCTGATGGTTGGATCACTGTAACAGAGCAGTTGTAGTGAAAATTGGTTTCCTTCAAAGAGTAATGCTCCTTTAAAACGAGGAGCAAGGAACTACTGTGGGTTTAAAAATGGCCTGAAATCTTGCTGTGGAGTTCAGGGTCTGAGACAAGCAGCTGGGGGCAATCAAGCAGCTGTGGGTTAATGAACTCCTGCTCATCAGCTGGGTGGTGGTGAATTGTCCTCCAGCAAGGGGGCTGAGGGCTTTTAAAGGACTATGGGTTTTTTGCTGTGCAGCTGGAGCCACTTGGAGGTAAGGATGGGGCAGTTCTGATGTCTCAGCACATTTAGAGGTTTAGAGCTTGCTGGTTTGTGAGAGTCTGTGTCAGGTCGTGCCTATGGAGTCCAGCCACTGAGATCAGTTTGCTGTTTCTGAACACCTATGGAAAGGGGAAAATGATGGGAAGTTGACCCCAGTGTGTCAGGAGCCAAACAACATTGTTGGATATCTGGCTGTGTTGCCAGTATGTGGTTAGCAGGCTGTGGATAGCAGGCTGTGGATGCGGAAGTGATCCTGGTCTCCATTCCAATATGGCTATGGTGGAAATGCCAAGGAGCAGGCACCTGCTGGGTATCTGTGTTGCCGTAGCTGGGGTCATGGGTATCTCCCTAGTACATCCCTGAAGGGGGAAGGTCACTTCCTAAGCATCTAGTTATATGTATGTTTTCAAGGAAAACTGCCTTTTATGTTTGTAGTGAAACTTGGATCTGAGGGAAAGAATTGGAAGTAGTTCTAATGTGAGACTGTGCTGAAGAGACTGATTTGACTTATAATGATTTTGTTATCAATTGTAGTGTCAGCAAATACAGGAATATTACAGGATAATTCTGTGGGGAAACAAAGGAGTGTAATATTATTGAGTTTATTTTTTTTTAATTTTATTTTTTCTTCCCCTTTCCAAGAATTGAGGGGAAATCAGGTCTGTATGTGAGGTCCTGCTTTGGGAATGCTTTCCGCATAACTGGCTTTACCAGAATGGAAGGGTGAATTCATAGCTTGGACGTTTCTAAAAATGTCTCTGCCAAATGTGCATGGCTGCTATCACATGCCAAGTGGTCCAGAGCAAGTCAGGCTGGAATCTTTGGGGGCTGAGAATATCCAGGGGGCATGTGCATACTTGTCTGCAAATATGTGGGGCTCCTCTTTGGAAGGGGGGACAGAAATGAGCTTACCATGGCTTCACCTCCCTGTTTGTAATGGTGTGAATCCACCAGAAGAGAAATCTGAAGTGACTGGTTTAGCGAGATGTGGTGTCTTTGTGAATGCTTACTGCTGCAAAGTGCACCAAGCCCTTCATGTAATTGATGTCTGAGTGCTTGCTCTGTTTCTGTCCCTTAAACGTGAGATAAGTGCTCTCCAAACAGGCAGCAGGAGCTGTGTACCCCAACCAAGCCCACTCAGTGCTGCCAGAGCAGGTTGGCAGCTGCAGTGTGGGTCAGTCCTGATGCTCTGCAGCATAAATGCCAAGTGTTCCCCAATTAATTTTCACTAATTGCTAGAAGACTGATGCAATTCTTTCTCTAAGGGAAGTGGGTGAGAAGGAACCTTGCTTCCCAACTCAGCCCTTCCAATAGGACTGGAAGCTTTCTCTGCTGCTGTTCAGTTTCCCTGGTTATCCGTGTTTCCCGAAGTCCCAAACCAGTTGAGGTTGGCAGGAGCTTCTGGAGGTCTGCACATCTAAGCTCTCTCAGGCTTTTTTGTTCTTTTAAGTCTTTACTTTTACATTAGTCAAGAAATAATTTCAACCTAAAAGAGGTGGAAAGAGCTTGTATTTGTACTTTAAATGTTAGTACAACGTTTGGTTCTCTCTTTTAATGCAGCAGTTGATATCACTGAATATTTCTCAATCATGTACATCTTAAGGTACACTTGTTAGGGAACAATGGGATCAGTTGATGGTGATGTAATCTTTCCAAGATTTGATGGCTGCAGGATTTGCCATGTCTATAAATGAATAAGGTCAATAGAACCTAAAATGTTCATAGGTGAAGTCAGACTTCCCACCTTTCTCTGCTGTGTATTGCATTGCTCAAAGCTTGGTAGGAAAACAACTAAAATGTCAGTGCTTCCTAGAAACAGATCTCACATCACATCATTAAGTTCGTGTTATGCTTCTTGCACAACTAGCTACTGCGGTACCTGCAGCAGTATCATCTTTACCTTTCCAGTTGCCCAGTGTGCTGTGGGTGTCCATGCTCACAACGAATATTCACTGAATAAACACTTCCCAAGCTGCTGGTCAAGCAGGGATAACCCATTCCTGAAAACTAATGCTCTGGTTGCAGGCTGTGCTGGGGTCTTTGTCTTGTGGACTAATTGCAGCTGGGAGCCACCAGTTATTACTCCATCTGCTATCTCTGCATCTGTCCCATTGCACTGTCGGGTTTTCAGGTGTATAAAATGCATCTGGGGCTCTTGCATGTTCCTGCCACTATCTAAAGCTGTCTGGGCACTGGCTTAATGCAGGTGTCTGTCCCTGCAGATGGTTGTGGACTTGTTCAGGCTGCGGCTGTTACACTGAATAATAAATAATAATAAAGTGAACTTTATTGTCTGCTTGCTTGTATGAATGGTACAAACAGGATCTGGGCTGCTCTAGCAACAGGGCAAATGATGGTCCCACCGAGCTGAGGCTTTAGTTTTCTCACAGGAACATGTGATGGAAGAGCCTGTGACAGTTTGTTTGGGTGATGTGTTGAGGGAGATCCTCTGGATGTGGCTGTGCACTATAGAATTGAAGATATGCACTGTATCTTGAAGATGTGATCCTCTTCCATACAAAAAGAGAGCAACAGTCTGAGGAAGGAACTGGGAATCTTTACTGACTTGATTGCATTTAGGGCCTGGCCCTTCATGTGGGTTACATGGAGGTCTCCAAGTTAGCAGAGACACAGCGTGTGTGGTTAATACTGAAGTCCTCTACTGTCTGTAATCATTCACACTTCTGCAAAGTCCCTGGAGGAGGATACCTGGTGTCTGTGTGTCTCCATGTAGACGCACTTGTCGAAGGGCAGTGAAGCCAGCACTGCTTTTCCAGTCTAACATCCCTTCTTTGTGCTGTGGGCCAGGGCTGCCAGTCCACCCATGTGAGCAACTGCAGGATAAACTCCCAGCTCCTGGCACCGTGTGGTCATGAAAAGTATCAAAGCCTGCTTGAGCAAATACATGGTCTTTGCAGTAGCAAACAAACAGATTCAATGTGAACCTATGGAATGCGTCATAAAAAATCAGCTTTTTATTTGCTTTTAATGCCATGGTTTTAAGCCTATCACTTAAGTGTTGAGTGCCTAAATCAGAACCTTGGAGTGTGTGCAAGTGCCGCTTTCTCTTTGCCTAGCTACATCCTCACCTAATGGCTATTCCCACTTACTCTATGAGCAGGAAGGACCCGGCCTGGACTTCCTGGGCTTGTGTGGTATTGAGGTTCCAGCGTGGACCTTGGGTACTACTGTAAAGCAAAAGCTGCAGTAATCATGGCTGTGTGTCTACCTCAAAGTGATGTCTTGGGTGCTAAAATGCTGGGTAAATTGTGAGGCTCCTGCAGACAAGCAAAACCATTAGGAATAATTTGGTGGGAACTGAGAAGCAAATCTGGTGAGGGTTTCTCGCTGGGGTGCTGTGACATCCCGCCATACCTTAGACCACCGCAGCCTCCCCTTTCCACTTGGGCTTCCTTCTATTTTTAACCTCACAATGTGCGGCTGATCAGATGCTATTGCTCCTGACCTTTGTCTCTGCTGCAACATCAGAGCTGACTCGCGTATCCCACTTATCTCCCGCTTTTAGAGGCTGCCAGGCAGGGTCGTGGGCTCTGCTGCAGCGCTGCCGAGCGCTTTGCCCCGCGGTTGGTGTTGGTGGCTGCATGAAAGGAAAATGCCACTCGGCTGCTCTGAGCCTGGCCTGGTGATAATGCTGCGTGCGTCCCTCTGGTCCCGCGATAAGCGCCCAAAGGGCAGGCAGGGAGAACGTCTCCTCGGGGATCAGCGCACACCAGGCCCTATAGATAGAACCACATATATATAGAACAACATGAAAGCTTTTTGCTTTCTTCTTTTCAACAGCACGATGGCTAAGTATCACATCCATGGACGCTTTTGGACCTGACCCCTCCAGGGGTCTGGTTTTGTACCCGCTAGTTCTTCGGTTTGCATCGTCCCAATGGGAATGGAGATTTGAAACTGAAACCCACATGGGCTGCAAAGAACAATTTCCTAGTCCTGATAAATGCACAAGGACCAGGAGGGGTGGATCAGGTTCCCTTTATCTTCAGAATGGACAGCAGGACAAGATTTTTCTGTTTGGGTTATTGGCTTTTCCATAGGTGTCACCCAACTACCAAGCAGTTATTGCTGCTGCTGATGGGAGATAACTCTGTCAGTGGCATCTAGGTGCTGACATTATGGCTAGCTAGTCCGAAATGAAGATAAGATTTTTCTATATTAAGTCTATTGATCCAGTTGGCCTCCTGTCCTGTGTCTGATAATAGCAAATACTTGATGTTTCCAAGAGCAGCAAGCATTCCCCTGTTCTGTATATTGTTACATATTGCGTGTATATATATAAAAATGATCTATTATGTGTACATCAATGCTGTATATTTTGGACTAAACAATGACAAATTCCTTTCTGAGACATGTTCTTAAAAGCAGGCTGCTTTTGCTGCTTTTCATTTTGGACATAAAATTGCAGATGTTGCTAAGGATCATTATGTTATTCCCATTTGTTTAAATGTCAGAGCTGATACTTGAAAATAGCTGAAGCAAAAATGCAAGTAGCTTAATGCCAGTGACTCGTGGCTTTCACTGACTGGTTTGTGCCTGTAATCTGTCTGCTTATTCAAAACCAACCAGCCAAAAAGGGGGGGGGGGGGGGAATAAAACCCCCACAATTCTCTTTATGTTCAGATT
>JANHGB010042884.1:0-14930 GCA_026283785.1 Coracopsis vasa | reverse complement strand
TCTGAAAAAAATACCATGAGACAGCACTTGTTTTTAATGCTATAGGAGCACCTTCCATGCATTTGCAGTCATAACATGGCTCAGTTACGCTGCTCAGTTATGTTAAGGCTTACATCAAAAGCCAGCAACCATGTAACATTTAAGTAAAGCTAAATTGGTGAAGTTTAAACACCAACACACACATGCCCCCCCAAGAAAACCCCCACAATTCTCTTTATCTTCAGATTTGTTTAAAATTGTTTTGTCTTTGCACCAGTATCTTGGGTAATTGCAGACTTTGACCCAAGCTTAGTTCCTCAGTTATGGTGATTAGCTTTGTAGACAGCAGGGTAATATTCATGCTGAAGGGCAGCAAGTGGGAATTTACATCCTCATTACTGCAAGTTAATTAATTTCTATGAAGATGTGGGTGAATGTTTAGGTTTGCAGATTTCAACAAGAGTTTCTGGTTTTATCACCTTGTCAAAAAGACATTACATTAGTCTGTTAGAGGATTCCAGGACAGATAGCGAGCTTTGAGAGAGAAACTGCCAGTTAGGAAAGGCTTCTCGCCTGGAACAACAGGCAGTAAATACAGAATATTCCTCTCCAAAAGAAAAAGCTCTTATGTTCAGTACTGAGATCTAGATGAAGACTTTGCTTCTGCCCCTGCAAGAGGCGAGTAGCAGCAAAGCTATTTTTGTGGATTAAAGCCAAAAGATATTAGCAATCCTTTCTGTACTCACGCACAGCGCCCTAAGGCACTGGATTTAGTGCCAGTGTAATAATAACCACACGTGTATTGTTAATTAACATATCTGAGTCTTATTCCTGTGAGGTACCTTGTCTGTGACCCTGTGTGGGAGAAAAAGCTCTCCTGGGTGAGCAGTGTCCCCCGTGGGTCCAGGCACAGCTCGGAGGTGCTGCAGCTTCTCTAGAATCGTGTTCATCAGCCCCAGACGCTGCTGGTGACAAATGACATTTTCTTTGCCTTTGTACACTGGGGCGCAAGAAGCGACGTTTACATTCAAGATCAATTATTTTTAACTAGAGAATGATAGCCCTGCAGCCACTTTATCTCGAGGCTTAATTCACATCAGTTAAAGCTTTTCAAAGGCTTATTAAAATTCCTTAAGTGTGTCCAACTTATCAGCAGTTGAGTGTCAATGGCATTATACAAATGTTGCTATTGGAAATAACTGTTAAGTATTGTTTGACTATATTATTCTCATATATATATATTGTGCCTGTGACTATTAATACTACTTAGTACTTACATGACTCCTTTCATCTGGTGATCATAAGGCATTGCCCGGGGAAGCAAGTACCGTTCTCCCCTTTCTAAATATGGGAAAACCATCACGTCCAGTGGCTGCGGCTCATACTTGGGTTTAACATCTTCCACTGAATCCTGCCAGGATTGGCTCTTGGTTTGCTCTGTCAGTTTTTAACAGGACTTCATTTATTTGTGCTGCTGTGGCACCTAAACCTGGCACATCTTCTGTGTGGGCATACACAGGATAATAGCACTGCTCCTTTGCCAAGGCACTTGGAAAATGAAGTGCTATAGATCTATATCAGTATATAGATCAATATAGGCTGGCAGATGCACGCTGGGGAGGAGGTGATACTGAGCAATGCAGAACAGTTCAGCAGCCACTGTCAATGTTATAGAGCAAAGGAAAGTTTGAGAAGAGCGTGGAAGGGTTTTTGGAGGGGAGGAGGTTTTGTCACTCTTCCTGATGAGTGTCCTCATTCTGGCAGGAAATCTGGGAAAATCTCATCAGAGTTTGGCATTAACATCTTCTGATGCTGTGGGAGAGGATGAAAAGGGGAGGAACAGTCTAGGAAGGGCCATGAATGCCACTAGTTCCATGCTCTTGTGCTAATCCTTGGCAATGGTGAAGCGGGAAAAACCCTGGTTATTGAATAAAGGTGCTGCCTGTCCTGGCATCCAGTACAGCTGCGGGAGGTTGGGATGGGGTTGTTGATGTGCATGTGTGGATGAATATCCAGTGGGAAAAGCTCAGAATTAGTTTGCTAGTGTTCCGATTCAGTTTTTTGCCTCCTTTTTTTTTTTCCTCCTGCTGTGTTAATATATAGCTCCTACCCATCTCAGGCAGTGACGGAGGTTTAGATTTTATATGTATGTATTTCACACTGAGGTTCCGTATGGAGAATGCACTTTGTCAGACTGATCGTTTATTCCAGAAACCACTAGGTAGCACTGTGAAATAAAGTTCTGCCGAGTCCTGCATGAGTTCACCCCTTCCCTGCCCAGCTGGCCCCGGCACAGCAAAGCCAGTGCAAATCCCAGCATGTTTGGGCTCAATATGGGTAAAGGTAGCAAGGGTGGGTTTAAAACCTCCTCCAGTATTGGGTCCACAGTCACTCATGGGAGAAACCAGCCATGCTGCAAACATTGCTATATATGTTCTTAGCTGTTTTGGGCACTATTCAGCAAAATACCCCAGCATGACCCTGCCAGAGGTGTGAGAGTTGCCTGCTTGTGCCTATGGAGCAGACCAGGGGCTCGCACAGATGAAAGCCCCACTTGGGAAGCATAAATACGTGTTTTGTTTTATTCTGCTTATAAATGAGTGTTAGCACTGAAACTGGCTGCAAACATTTCTAAAATTAATCTTTGTGCTTTGACGGCGACAGCTGCATGCGATGGCCAAGCTGTACTGAACTGTACTGATTTATTGCACATTATTCTCATAATAAGCATTTTTCTCTCATAAAAATTCTCTATGTTGGAATATAATTCTCAATTTTTTATAGACAAATTATGAAGAGTAATATATAATTTGCAATTTGATAGTTATTTTCAATTAAGTTCTGGGTTTCTCCTATCTCAATAGGATTTATTAATTCCCATGAGATCCGTTATATTTCTAGCTTTCACTAGAATATACCACAAAGGAAAATGTGTTGTCTTGATTTAATATGTTAAGAGTTATTCTTCCAAGTCATGTAAAAATTGGGGGTTTATTATTAACTTGTTCTTATTAAAATTACTTTATCTAGATCAGAGAAGTGCTTTGGATTATTGATCTCAAAGTTACTATAAAATTGGCAGGTCATCTATTTTAACTGTTGAGCTTCCACAAGTTAGTAAGTTTCTGCATTTTGTTGAAATCATCTCCATATGGAGATGCCATCTCCACTGTATAATAGCCTAACTGAAGGGCAGCTTATGCACATTTATATCTAAATACCCAGCAGCAGACTGGAACGTGTGTGACCGCAACAGCACCATATCACTGCTTTTTAAAATTAGACCTCACTCTGGCTGCCACGGGGAGAGGAGACATGATAAAGGGACTGAGCATCGCACTCTGCAGTAACTGCTGGGCTCAGACAATTGAATTACGGAAACCCTGAGCCTGAGCTGCCACTGGAGAGGTCCATGGGGTCCCTGGCTAGAGGGCTCACGGCATGCATGCTGGTCATTGTCAAATGCTTTGGAGAACTTCAGCATCAGCGTTAGCTCAAGAGCTGGGAATTAGGGCAAGGAGATTCCTTTTACATATTTGCTATGGCTGTACCTAATGTAATGGCTTTTTCTATCTGCAGAATCAGGCAATCGGACTAGATGATCATTGGAGGTCATCCATCCTTCCAACTGAACTGTTCTATTCTAGAATAATTATGCTCACTGAAGTATTTTTTAGTTAGGTATAATTCACATCTGCCAGGGAAATGCATAGGAAGTGCTGACCATAAAGGTCAAAGTGTTTGTCTCCTCTGCTGCAAGTCAAAGATGTCCCAATTTAAGTTGAAACAAATGTCCTTATTTTGCCCTGACAAAGGCCTGATTTGGTTGATGTTTTCACCTTTTTATAGGTTTGTCCACCCTGGTTTATGCAAAATAACATTGTGGCATCACCTGTTGCTCTAACGGTGTCTGTTAACACTTGCTGCGCGGTTGCTTTACCTTATCTGGTTACTTCTGCAACATCTGCAAGCAAGTTATATGGTATTTTCATCCCCTTGAGGATTTATGGTGACCTTTCAGGGACCTTCATCATTGGATCAATATGCCTCTGACACCTGTAGATCAACATAAACTTGACCCTTGGTCTTGACAATCTATCACCACAATGCCCTTTTTCTAAAGCATCCCTATTTAAGGGAGTGGAGGGGATTTTTGCTGGATGGAAACAGTGATGGTGGCAGGGCAAAGCCCCTTCCATCTCAAGGTCAAAAGTCAAAATGATAAAGAAAGTACCCGCCTGCGGTACCCAAGCGGAGCATGGGGTAATGGGGAAGCTGCTCGGAGAAAGGTCCCTCCAGGCTTTTGGGGTACAGCCAGGTCTCCAGCAGGACCAGTGGCTCACAGACACTGGCACTGTGGGTGGTGCTGGTGAGGGGAAAAGAGCTCTAAAACACCCTATTTGGTGTAAGCGCCATTCCCCTCCTTGGGGACTGCGATAAGAGCAGATCTGCTGCTTTAAAAAGCCCTGGTTGAGCTCATCCTATCTTTAGCTCAGGCCATCAGAAAGTGTTTTCTCTTTTGAAAAGTCAGTTCCTCTCTGTGTAAAGGCTTTCCCCCACTCACCCCCTCCCCATCCATTTTTCCATCCAAGCACTTGAAAGCAGAGATTTCTGTCCATGTCCTTGCAGCCTGCCCATGTTCTGTGGGCGATGGAGGACCCCTGCTCCTCACCTGAACCCTCCACCTCTGTAGCGCAAGGTGTGAAGTTAAATGACCATCCTGAGATTCTGCATTAAATGAATGTCAGTTACAATTAAAAATGGGTCTTCCTAATTTCAAGATCTCACCAACTCAGAGTTTATTGATAAAAGCAAACCAAGCAGTGCGTGCTGAGCAATGGTAAAGAGCACTCTGCAGAATAGTAAGTACAGCAAAACTGTCTTTTCAGAGTGATTTTTATTACTTTTTTCCAAAAAAATTCCCCACAAAATGTCAGTGACTCAAAAATTCCCAAGCCCTCAGTTCTGGTTTTGAGAAAAAATAGAAATACAGCACGAAGCCCTGGGATTCATTCTTTTTCTCAACTGATTTTGAACCTCTTCTGAATGTTTTTAGTTTCCCTCGGAAGCTGGGTAGGATGCTGCTATCTTGGCTGATAAAACAGGAATGGTCTCAAAGGAGACTTTGGATTTGAAAGCATCTGGCTAATGTATCTTGAAGAGGATGATGCTCTTCAACTGGCACACGCCAAAATGTGCAAAATTTGTGTGATGTTTTTTCACCTAAAAAAAATAAGAACAAGCTGGTGTAAGTGGGAACTAATTGCTTGAATTGTAATTGCTTGAACAGCCTCTTCAGCCCCAGACACCTGTACCTCAGTCTAAACTTGACTCCTGTCACTTATGCTTCCTGAGCATGTCACGTTGACTTCTGGATGAAAGGAATGAGTAGAGCTAATGAGTGCCAGTGTCTTGATTTCAGCTGCAGTTGGGAACAGCTGTGTGAAGGGAAGGAACCTGCCTAGAAATGAAAGGAATGGCCATCTGGGAGGCATAAAGAGGAGGAAAAAAGTAGTCAGGAGACATTTCCTTCTGCTCTGCAGCTGATCGGGGTCTCTGTCCTTCAAAACAAATCTTGGAGGACCAGTTTGGCTTTCCTGGAGAAGAATCTTTAAACCAATTAATTTTGTGCTTGTAGTAAAGAGCATTTTACTATGGGGAACAAATAAGTGTCTGATGTTGGCAAAATATCCCCTCCATTCTGTTTTGGTTTTACACTGAAGTTTGAATGGATCTACCCCCAAAATATGTTTCTACACAAGACAAGTCAAGTATTGACTTTCAGCAGGAGAGCATCCTATGTCACCAGAACTGACATCATGGCTTCTTTGTGCTACAAAGAGCCTTTAACTCAAGTTTGGGTCTGAATTACCTGATATTCAGGAGCATACTTGTATCCAGCCTTTGCTCTGGAAGCCCGCTTGCTCCATCTAAAGGTTTCTAAGGCTAAAAAGGACAAGTAAGATGGTCTAGCCTGATACCTACAATATAGTTCGAAGTTAGTCTTCCTCCTTGTGATTTCTAGCCTTTCCCTGTTTGAGTAGGTAAAATAGCAGTATGGTACCTATTATCCTATATAGCTATCCTTGCAACAAACCTGTGTAACTCTTGCCGTGACTAAGAAGTTAGCAAATCAAATGGATTAGAGAAGAATCCTTCTGTATCATAGCAGTGATGGGTGTAACATTTGCTAAGCATAAGTAGATGGAATCAGGGTGAAACTGAAGTTCCTGTACATCAGGGGTCCGAAGCACTTAACTGTCATCTTCTAGGGGGAAAATAAAGGAAGGTCTGGGTGTGTAAAAGGAAGACTATCTCTGTTTATCCAGTGATTTTATGTGATTTAAAATAAGATTGGCATCTGATATGGATTCTGTTATTCAGAAATCATCGCTACACCAGGGCTCAGCCAACTGTGCAGGAGCTTTGATGTGAGACTTTGGCATTACACCTCTAACACTCCCTGATCTTCTAAGTAGCTTAAATGCCTGTTTCTAGATGTGTGAAATGGTGGTCCCAGTAGCTTGTAGGGATGGTGGTGCTTGGATAAGTAACAATTTGTGTGTGTGTGGTGCTTTGAAACACTCCTCTAAAAGAACTGAAGAAGCATAGTTCATTGTTGTTTTCCAATAGGAGCTAAAATAGATATTTGGTGTCTGAGCCATCAGATGTTGTGCATGCCCCACTGATCCCCAGCACAGGATGGGTTACTGCCGCACAGGTTGATTTGAGCATGTGTAATCTGGACGTGCACTGCCGAAAGCCATCCATCATCTCCTGTTGTGACCTTGTACCACCTGTCTGTCCCATGCAAGGCAAGCAATTAAAATGTAAGGTAATGAAGACAGCAAGACATGAAAGGGCTTTTCACTAGCTGATCAAAGGGACAGAGCACAGTGTTTTCACAACCAGAATATTGAGGCCAATAGGACTGGAAATGTGGTTAGGAAAGAAAGAAAATCAAAGAGGATATTTGGAAATTAACCTATGACTGTCCCTGTCATTCCAGTGTGCTGTGCTGCATGAGGGGTGATTCTCTCACATGCCGTTACTTTTTGATAGGGAAAAATACCAAGTATTTCTTTTGATCTTGTTACATGGGATATAATCTTTGTGTATATGAAAATGAAATGCTACAGATAATGTTACCTCTGAGGACTGAATAGAGAAATTTGGTTTCCATTTCTAATGCCTCATTGCATAAGAAATCATTTAGACTTAAATTCTCAGCATGAAATCCTGGGGTGCTCTAAGTTGGTGTCTAACCAGTGGTGGTCACCTCTGGCCTGACTCTCGGAGGTGCTGATGACCCAGCAGCTCTCACTGATTCTATTTTATTTTGTGTACATCTAAAAGGAGAAATTAGCTCGAGGTCCCAGATGAGCACACTGGATGTCTGTGAGTGTTGGATGAGAGATATGGCAGAATGTCTCTTTTTTTATAGCAGCAATTCTGCTTTCATGTCTTTAGAGCAAGGGTTAGTAAAGCAATTTTTCTGGCCTTGCTTGAAAAGGGCTGTCTATAAAGATGCCAGTGAGAAACCTGCTTTCTGAGCATGGCTGTATGCATGGCATCTCTGTATGTCTAGTGGCTGTAGAATGGGGACTCCTGCAATACCCACTGATATACAGGGTAAGGATTGCTTTCTGAGCACGTAATTGGAAAGAAAAACTCTGCTATAACCCATAACGCAGAACAAGTATAAAAGCTCCCCTAAGCCTCACAACCAGAAATAAACAGCAGAAGGATACTAGAGCTTCAGCAGGGGAGGATGCCAGAAATGTAGCCAAGTGTCAGCATGTCCGTCTACTTCCACAGTGAGCGCTCGTACACTGTGTCGGTATGAGAATCTTCAGTGGGATTAACCATGTCCGTAAAGTGAAGTGTGTGTAATTGCAGGATGGATCTGGATCTGTCTCTGTGGGTATGCAGCAGAGAGGGAAGCAGCAGCTGACACTGCACGATGCAAAGAGCAGGACATAAAACCTCAAATCAACTCAGATTTATGTTTTCCTTCTCTGAAATAGCATAAACCATCTCCTGGATGTCATTCGAACTGAGTTCTGAAGCCAGGCAGTGGGACTGTATTTTTTTTGCATTTAAAAATACAAGAAACTTCTTTATTTGACTGAAATGGGTTTGGATGGTTGTTTATGACCTGTTTGTTAACGGCTCCTCTTGAGGACAGCCAGGCAGCGCTGTGCACATGTCTGTGTGCTGCACCTCCACTGACTGCAGTGACTGCTCTCAGAGCTGCTTTTATTTTTCACAGATAGTAAGGAGTAGAAGAAAAACCCTGGTCAGGAATATGGGATTTGGGGGCGATTTCTAGGAGCCAGTGCTGTGATTTATTCAAAGCTTGTGCTGGAAGACAATGCAGTCTATTTAGGAAATGTCTACTGTGCTAAAATAAACGATGATAGATTCTTGCAGCAAATCCTATTCCCAATACGTAGAACACCTACAAAATGTTTGAGGTGTTTTTAACTGTGGAAGTTAATAAATTGTTAAACAACCAGATTTGTTGCTTTGGGGCTAAAACTTTACAGTTCTAAATTGTTTATGTTTCTTACTGAATAGTAGTTAGAGCAGTTCACAGATTTTGACAAACTTGCTTTTCTTTTCCTATTTGAGCCTGTTAACTCCTGACCTTGCCCACTGTACAGTAGCATCATTCATGTTTGTTTCTCTTTCAGCCTCCCCATCTCCAGAAATAGTAATTTAGCTCCACGATGTCTCCCCAAAACCAATTAACTTTATCCAACCTTTAAAAATGAAATTATTTTGGCCACTGAGAGCATTGCCCTGTGGCAAGTTACTTTTTCTTTTGGACAACCGATTTTTTTCAGCACATCAAATTAAGCGAGTATTGAGTGACCTCTGCAAATGGTCTCGGTGAAGCCCTGCACTTGCCTGGCCCCTGCTTATAGTTGTATAGGAGTGAGGGTCTGCCTATGCTGACCCAATTGCAAATGTGATGCTGCTCCCTAATAGAGCTGGGAAAAGCGCCCAGATCTCCTGCCTTACAGACCTCTGTTTTAGCCATTCACCCATGCTTCTTTGTTGACACCAAACCCAGTTATTTTAAGCAGGAATAACTTAACAGATGTTTTACAGTCTTGGTGGAGTCAGTGCATCAATTGCTCAGCACACAGAGCTGGTTTTAAAATGCCCTGCTTTGCTTTGCTGCATTTTCATCTCTCTTGCTGGGCTTCTGTCAGCTTTTCTTGTTCAGTTTCTGGGAAACAGTTTATTTTCTGTCTTATCCTGCCTCTTGGTGTATTCATCCAGACTCCATTGGCATAGCTTGTATGTGATTTGCAGTTCCAGTAACTCCTCTTTGCAAAGACAGAGAAACTCACCTATTTTGACTCAGTCAGCTCCAGAAGCCATTTCAATCTGCAGTAAGTCTGTGCAGCACTGCAATACAAATGGTAGAAATGCTTTAAAATTAGTCCATTAGCTAAGGCACAGCAATGCAACTTTCACTGTAGCTGGAATGGCAGTGATATCCTAGTTCACCTGGTGCTTTTGCTCTGTGTTTCCTAAGGACTGCAGTGGGAATTGAGAAAAGGTGAGTTTGAGATCCTTGTTCGTACCTAGAAGGAAAAACCTTTTGTGTTCAGTGCACTGCCCATGAAGTGAACAAAGCAGCAAGGATGAAACCTCTACTGAGGCTGGATTGGAGTTTGTACTAAGATAATAAAGCAAGCTGTTTTGAGAGAGGGAAAGGTGGTGGAAAAAACCCTACTGGAACTAGGGAGAGGTTATGAAAGGCCTGTGTCTGATGGACTGCTCTGAGGACGATTGTGTTGCTAAATGGGTCTTTCTTACTGGAGGAATCTCTGGAGTGGCGGGGTTTAAAATGAGTGCAGGGGACAGGTAGTGATTTTCAAGTAACTTGCTCCCTGTCACTTTGCTAAACCTTGATTGATTAACTTTCACAAATGTATTGCCAGAGCTTGATCTTCTCTTAAGAGAAACCTCAACTTCCCTCTCTTTTTGCACTAAAATGTAGCATTAAGTTCGTGTTGTAGTCAAGATCTAACCACCCAGGAATGAAAAATCAGACCCCAGGCTGAAAGCCTATCCCTTTCTCACTTCGAAGACAACGTGGAGTAGCATTTTAAAGGTGTTGATTCTTCTTAATAATCCCTATTAACAAGAAATCACTTACTGCTGATACTGATCTAAACTGTTGTCAGTGAGATGAATTAGGGAGAGAGGGTTGTTGATCTGTTGTTTTCCTGCTGGACTTCTCAGGAGCATTGAAACATTTAGCTAATTCCTTCCAGGACCGTATCTCCTTGTTTTCTGATTCCAGAGAATAACTTTCTATGTGGAAATTCCTTGAATTAAGAAATAAAATTCTGGCCACAGATGCACTTTAGGAACTGCAGGGGTGTTATTTGGGAAAAACGATTACTTCAGTTCCTACAACACTGCTAAAGGAGAGGGATTTGATATCAGTCCCTTACAGCTGACAACTTGTTCCTGTACAAATTGTGTGAATTCCAAGAAGTCTGTATAACCCCACCATATGCAGTTTGTCTCAAGAAGACGGGTGATGCTGAGCTGCACTTGCCCTGTTACCTATAGGTGGAGTCGGGGCACTGACTTCTTATAAAAAGGCTGGTCTGACACAAATGATACCAATGCCAGGCTGCATAATCCAAAACAAGCCAACTGAGATCCAATCCAAGTGCAAATCTTATTAAAACCTCTTTCCTACACTCCTTAGCATGCCCCCAAACACTGAGAGGATGTCTGATTTCAGGTTCCCTTGCAGAAGTGCCAGTATGCTGTATTTTCCTCTGGAATAATGTTTCCCAAGCACAAGGCTTTTCATATTGCTCTGTAGACGTGAAACACTTTGGGCTCAAGCAGATAAATATGTCGGGTTTGTTGCATTGAATTTTTCCTTTGAGAGGACTGGTATCCAGGACAGCGCATCAGCATGCTGTGACATGTGCCAACAGCCTCGGTGCCTTCAGAAGTCCCAAGAAGACCTTTTACCACCACCTGACCCTGTGGCTGTACTGGCTGCAGAGGCTGTTCTTGCTGTGGGGCTGCAGAAGGGAGGACTCGTAACAATGGGGTGTCTGTGTATGTGAGCCCCCCTGGGCCAAAATCAATGTGCTGAGGGTTAATTCCTACCATACATGCTCTTGCACTTCCCCTTAATCCAGCTAATGAAAGGTTTAAAGACCGTGCCTGGCTCTCGGCTGCTAGAGCCTCTGCCAGAGCTGGGCTGTGGCACTGCTCAGCCTTAGCCAGCTGCGGTTGTGTCCTCTGTCCAAATCTCTTTCTGAACTGGCTCCAGGGCTCCAGCTGCTGTTCCAAGCCGCTGTCTTATCCTGCCATGCATCTGCTCGTGATGCAATTCCCGCAGGAATGGTGAAGAGCAGGGAAGAGGGGAACACGTGAGCAGCAGTGTGGGCTGTAGTACGTCTATCCCTATTGAGAACGAGCACAGTGCAGTCCTGGGATTTGGACCCAAAGCTGATGCCCAGAACAACCTCTGGAAAGCAACAGCAGCAGGTTGAATCCCACTGGACAGTTGGATTCCTTGATAGCGGTAGCTCTGAGATATAGGAGGAAAATAAACAGATTTCAAGAAGCTAAGTGGTCTGAGGAAGGTAAAGGATGTGTTGAGTATATGGAAAGGGGTGCTATGTTGATGTGTGGAGTTACTTCATGCTGTGGCTTTTCCTGGTCTCTCAGCGCTGTCCATCTTGGTAGACCACCTTATTAATAAAGAGCCCTACACAGAGCCAGTTTCTGCAAGTAGTGGTTCAAGTTTTAGCTAATTTTAATGCTTTCCCTCATGTTAACTCAGGACTGTCCTGTCTTCTGAGGGCTCCCTGTGACTGTGCCAAACTCTGCAGTGGCAGTATCCAACTCCCTGTGACACCAGTGTCGTGGAGTGGTGTGGTAGCACTGTGCTCATTTTTATAGATCAGGCAAACTAAAGCACCAGACTGCATCCAAGGGTGGCAGAGTTTAAACCCATCTTTCTCCTGCCCTCTTTGTGTGATCTTTGCGTGGGGCTCTCAGACCCTCTTAGAGCAGAGTATTTTCTGGCTAACTTGCTGTCTGTCTGACATCTGCTGAAGTCTCTGTGTCCTTCCATGCCCCACCCTGCATTAGGGGCTTTGTGAGCAGCACCCAGGGGTCCTCTTCCATTTGCAGGGATAGGAAGGACGTCAGAGCTCCTTATCTGTGCAATCCTACCTTGGGGTGTGTGTGAGGTTGGTCCCTTTGGGAAGGAGGGATAGAGACTGCAAGCAGCTTCCATTCACCAGCAGCCTTTCATCCTATGTCCCAGGGCCACAGCCACCCTGTCTCCATCCCTGTTTACTGATGGGACCGATATGGCAGAAGCAGGAGAGGTTGCAGGTTCCCTTAATCGCCTTGTCACTGGGCCGGACAATCTCAGACACTCAGAGGATGTTTTGACTGTGCTGAATTACAATGTTTGTTGTTTCTCACTCCCAATAATTGACATTTGATAGCGACTACTGTAAAAGCGGCCAGGAGCTGGGGCTGAGGCCGAGGAGAAACAGGGACCCGGGTGGTAGGAGTCCCTGTCGCTGCCGGGGCAGACGGGGGGTCCTTTCTCCTCTCCCTGGTGGGCATAGGGTGCGGATGGGCTGTGGCAACCTCTCGCAGATGCGGTGTGAGCGGTTCCCCTCCGGCAGAGCCCGATCCCCTCTGCAGGGAGGCTGTTTTGATCCCCCCTTGCATCGCTCTTCTGTGCAGGGAAGAAACCAGCCTCTCGCGCCCGGGGACTCGGAGAGACCGGAACACGGCCAGGGGCATTGCGGGGCTGCCCGGGCTGTGAGCTCAAAAAGCGGCTTTAAATTGTACTTTTTAATACGTTAAAATATGTTAAAATACAAGCAGCGTTTGCAGGCGTCAAAAAGGGAATTGTTTGAAATTACGGGAGGGCTACACAAAGCAGGGGGGAGCCAGCAGGCCAGGGGGCCCGGAGCGGACCGGTGAGAGCCCCCAGGAAGAGCGGTCGTAGCCCGGGAGATGCTGGGGAGGACCGGGTGGACCGGGCCGTGCAAGGAACGCCAGGGACGCGTAAGGTTAAGCCACTCTCTTTAATGACAACTCGCTGATCTCCATCAGCTAGTACAGCAAAAGGAAACACGTAAGAACGGGCGGCGGGGCAAGGGGCAGACAGTGCATTTCAATACTAACTCACGGTTTAGTGCATAACCCTACGGGAACCTGGAGGGTCGCAGTGTCTGTATTCTCGGCTGGGGTGTGTGTAGGGGGGTCTGTCCTCCCCCGAACGCTGGCTGGAGCCGCCGCCGGCCCCGTACCGGGGCGCAGCCGATGCCGGTGTGAGCGGCCCCGCGAGTGGAGACCTGGAGGCTTGGAGGGATGCTGAACTGGCCAGGCAGCGGGGACCGGACGGGAAGTGCAAAAATTAGATGTGGATCTCAATTATAATTAATATAGAGTAAAAACTTATAAAAGTTGCAGGGCTTGGGTAGCTGCTGTTGGGACCAAGTCAAGCGAAATGCCCGGCTGCTTTAGAGGAAGGAAGGAGGGGAATTACCGGGGCGAACCGGTGGAAGGGGGAGCCGGGAGCTGCGGGAGCCTCCCCGCGCTGTTCCCACCGGCAGCGCAGCCATCGTACGAAATACTGGAGATCCCCCCTCCCCGTGGAAATGGCCGCCAGGCTAGTGACCTCCGCCGGGATGCTGCATTGAACTGTCCTCACCCCCCCGTAGCCTGGATATGTCCCGAGACCGGCTCGCAGGCGCGGCCGGGGCCCCTCCATCACCGGCGCCCGGGTCTCACCGGTGGCCGTGGTCCACGGAGGGGAGCGGGGCAGGGGCGGCTCTACCAGGCTCGGATCCCGTGTAACGTGGAGATCCCCGCGTTTCCCTGCGGGATGGGTGTCTGCACGGAATTCAAGTCCCCTACGCTGAAGTTCATGAAGTTGTTGCCGGCCGCCGAGGGCTGCATGGTCTGCATGGACGGGTAGTTGCAGTTGTAGTTGGCGTTGCAGGCGGGGCTGTTGTAGTTGGTGTACGCGGGGTAGGCGTTGTAGCTATAGGGGTTAATGCTGACATTGTACGGCGAACTGTAGGGAGAAGACTCTCCCAGGCAGGGCTTCCCATCGCGGACCAGCACCGGCACAGCTATCCGCCTGGGGGGAGGGATGCCCACCATTTCGAGGGTCTGATCCTGTCTCTGCCTTTTGCATTTATACCTTCGATTCTGGAACCAAATTTTCACCTGGGTGGAGGTGAGCTTTAGGACGTTCGCTAGATGGTCTCTCTCGGGAGCCGAGAGGTATTTCTGCTGCTTGAACCTTCTCTCCAGTTCGTAGACTTGGGCTTGAGAAAAGAGGACGCGAGGTTTCCTCCTTTTCCTCTGTCTGGGGCGCTCGGGATCTTCCAGGTCTCTCTTCTCCTGCTCCAGGCTCTTGTGCAGGGAACACAGTTCTGCAGGAAAATAAACGGGCAAAGGAAAAAGGAGAAGGGAGGAAAAAATGTGCAGAAAAAGCATAAAGCAACGTTCAGTAAACAGCCTACACCACGACTGAGCCCCGGCTCTTTCCCAGCAATTGCCGGCCTCGCTGTGCCTCGGCCCCGCAGGCCAACGCGGCCACCGGCCCTGCCGCACTCTTTAAGTACCTCTTTAGCAATTTTCCTTCTGTCTTTGTTTGTCTGTTTGAAAAGGATGCTCCGTGCACTGATTTTAGTAGCAACTGCCTCTGCCACAGCCTGGGTTTATAGCTGTTGGTCTTTGTACTGAATCCCACTCTGACCCACGGGTGTAATCAGCCGATCTAATTAGGAAATAGATTTGTCGCCTAATTTCTAGACTCGAGGCCTCACATATCATCCTGCAGCCTTGCCCGGCCCGTCGGGCAGCCGGCACGGTAGCGGCCACAGCCGCGGTCGGGGACCCCGGGGGAAGCCTCC
>JANHGB010042881.1:16181-71232 GCA_026283785.1 Coracopsis vasa | reverse complement strand
TTGTGTAAGTTGAATGGTGTCCATCACAAGCTCTGCTTCTCAGAAGCTCCCCAAGGTTTCCTCTCCTGCAGCTTCCTTGATGTAGGTGCATTACCAGAGGCTTGCAGAGCTCAGGGAAATTGAACTACATCAATAAACACCTGAATTGCTGTGAAGAGCATAGTTGAGGGGCTAAGAATGGCACATGGAGCCTTGTGCTTTGGTTAGCTGGTAACAGCTGTCTCTGTCCAAATCATATTTACTGCAGATGCAAAGTATCAGCAGTTTGCATATAGTGAACTGCCCAGTCTCTCAGGTCTTATAAGTCAGGATGTTCTTCCCAGAATTTGCATAGAACTGCTGTCTGTGTTCACACAAAACCTCTGAGGGACTCCCCATGGTTTGGAAAGTAGAAACTTAAGACATGGATTGAACTCAAGACATACTGGCAGGAGTACTACAGATGGTGCTCTGACAGGACAGCAGCCAGGAGAGGATTTGCGGGCTGCCCATCATACCCTTTGCCCATCTTTCAGAAAAAGGAAAATCTTTGGGTTTGATTTTTGCAGGCTAGAGAAGGGAGAGAGTTACCTTGTGTAGGTGTATTTATTTTGGTGTAACAAAACGTTAAACAGGTTGTAGCTTCTCATTGAAAGGGCAGTGCCAGTGACAAGAATGCTGGCAGTGAGGTCAGTGCAGTGAGTCTGTTGTGCAAACGTGTAGCAAAGTAATGCAGCCCTTCTTTTCTAAACAGATTCTGCATCTTATTTTTGTCAACTATTTGTTAGGTTTTGGAGTGTGAACAACTTTCTTGTGTGTGTCATGAAAAGCACAAAACTTACTGGGAGAAAAATGAAGAAAACAAGTGATTTTTGTAATTGGAATCATGCACACCAAACAGATTGAGGTAGGGTCTAGTTTAGCTCACTGTTTAGTCACAGAATGTCTCAGGCTGAAGGTCAGGGAGAATTTGGTTGAGTAATTTGTTATAACAGATTAATTTATATAAAACATCCAGACATAGTGGACAGGCAGTGGGGAATCTGAGAGTGCCCATGCTCTGAGTACCCTACCAGGGATCCTCAGTGCTTCCAAACTGTGTTGTCCTTTGAGGTGTCCTGGCCTCAGCTATGAGAAAATGAAAACACCCTTATATATTGGATGCTTTCTTTAAGAAGGTCTGTAATTGAATCATGCCTGGGATGTGCTTTTGCCCGAGTGTGTGCTGCTTCACATTTGTAATTCATGTGAAAGATGTAATGGAGGAGTGAGCTCTGGACTGGATGTAGATGATGCTACAGATTTTTCATAGTGCGACAAAAAAGAGATGCTTCTGATGTCTTTAGCTTTGGTGTCTGCTTCAGGGAGCCTATGAGCCAATGTATCTCACTACTATTGATGGGGTAGGGCTGATAATCAAGTTCTCTACAGGGGCAGAAGCTTTTCCCTGGAAGTCTGCAAGAGTATTTTCTCTACCTCCCACTGCTTCCTGACAATACACCAAAGGGCTGTTCCTCAGGTGTGGCACAGCACCTGGGTAGAACCAGCAGGATACTCCAATCTGGGACACGTGTCAAGGAAAATGTATTCAATGACTTCTGTCCATCTGCAATAATCACTGAAAGCAGCTGCCCTGAACAAATATAACTTGACAATCAGAGCAAAGTGTCAGCTGCACTGCAATGTTAACCTACTCGATGAGACATACCTGTATTAAATTGAGAGGATAGACAGGGGAAAGTTAGTTTATCTTACTTTAGCAATGGGCCGATATGAAAGAATTTCTGATTTAAGGGCTTGAGGGTTTCTTTGAACTTAGTCTAAGTGAATGGAAATTTTCAACTCTGCAAGTGCAGCTGGCTGAATAATTTATAGTGAATAATACATCTGATGGCTTTCACTGCATTTGGGGTTGACAGTAAACACATCACAATTTTAATTATTGGGAATGATTTACTGAAATATTCAGGAGCTATTTTTGTTCCTGCAGACTGTGCATGAAAAAGCTATTTAAAAGCCAGACTCCTTCCCCCTATTCCTCCCCATTTTTTTTCTTTCCTCTCTATCCCGAGCTGTTGGCTAGTCTCCTTGCTTCATTCAAGCTTCTCCAAACAAGGCAATGGGACTCCTTGCACCCTGGCTTGAGAATTTAGCATACAAATATAATAATAATAATATTGATAATAATAATAATGATGATGATGATGATGATGATGAAAAGTTCTTATAAGTCTTCCTTCCATAACACTCAGCAGAAACCATGTGAGAGGGATCAGGATGAGATTGGTTCATTGGCCTCTTAAGGTGCTTGTGAAGCTGAACGCTTTCCATGTAACTGGGTTGGGAATCTGCAAAGTAGAGAATGGAAGCTTTTGGAGAGATGAGGAAAGCATTATAAAGAATATCATGTCTGTCTCCCTCTTCTGGACTTTGCACAACTTTGAGAAACTCAAAACCTCAGGACTGGCCATCAACAATCCAGACTGGATGTTACTTGAACGTTACATAAGAAAGACTGCTGGGGTAATCCTGGCTCCTGGAGTTACTGATGTGTCCGATTTCCCCTAACCACTGGAAACAACTAGTTGCACTGCTGACCCTCTTTCCCACCTTGCACCTCACCATGGTGTGCTACCATACCATTGTTCTGTTGTGCCATCCCAGTACGGTATTGCATCCTGCCGACTGCTGCAGGAGGGAATTGGCCTGGGGGTAATGAAGACACTGTGAAAAAAATTAGGGACAAACAAAATTCTGCCCAAGGAGCAGGACAGGAATAATGTGGAATATGAATTTTCCTTCTCAGCTACAAAGAAATCAGGGCAGCATTTTGAAAAGGGGATGGATAGGCATGAATAAAAATGTGACTTTCCTGAAGAACCGTAACAGTAATCAGAAAGTAAGGAGGGAGATAGATGCATGTACAGATTCTCTGGTTTGCCTGGGCTTGTGCTAGCTGCTCTTTAAAATGTTTTGCTACCCTCTGGTGGCTTTCTGAGGATTTGTGCAGCCTATTTTTCATTCCGTGTACAATCCCCTGCCAACTTTTTGAGAAACCCAGATCTGACGATGGAGGTTTTTATTTTCCCTGATTCCAAAGCAGCAGTACAATGATAATGGGAAACGCAGCTTTATTGTTTGTTTTGGGGTCTGTTTGTTTTGTTTTGTTTTTCTTATTTGGTTTTTCTTTTTTTTTTTTTTTTTTTGTTTTTGTTTTCTTTTCTTTTCCTTTTGTTCATAAAAAGTCTCTTTTGGTCTAGAGTTATAAGCACAAAGGCAGCTTGGTTGGGAGGTTAAAATCAAGAATAGTAACTTTATGCCTAAGTTGGCTATGTAGTGGGACTGTTCAGTGTTTGGGAATGACACAGGCTTCACAATCCTGCAGAATGTAAACCTGTGTCCTCTACTTATCTGCAGAGGACACAAAGCTAGTACTAGTGAAGTCAATAATAGCAAAACTCCCATGATCTCCAGGAGCCCAAAATAGGTCCTATTCAACCCGGTGCAGGGGCCATGCTCGAACCTCTGTCATACTTTCACTGTACCTTGGCCTCCATTATTCAGTAACTTCTTGGTTTTTCCCTTTTCCATCTAACCTGCTCTTTAACATTGTGGCTTCATAGGAGAGGAGCTGTAGGTAGGGATTTAAAGGTCAGTGCTATGACAGATTTTGCAGGAAATTCCTCCCAAGCATTAATTCCTGGGTTATGGGGTCAGTGAGGCTCTTGTGATCTTCTCAGTCTGACGCCCTGTAGAGAGCAAGTCACAGGACTGCCCTCAATTGACTCCTGCTTGAAGTGCAGCAGTGAATATAGAAAATATCCCCTCTTGGTTTAAAATCTTCCAGTGATGGAAGATTCACCTTTTAAAATTGTTCCAGAGCTTTATCACCTTCAGCGTTAAATACTTCCACACTTTACTTTGTTTAGTTTCAGCTTCCAGCCTTGGGTTTTCTTGTGTGGAGCCATGTGTTACCAAAACTGTGTCCTGTGTAGGGACTTCTGGTCTTGATCGAGTTGTCAACCAGGTGGAACTCTGAGAGGCGCCTTGGCTGTAAAAAATTAGAAGTTATGTTGTTGGCTGAGAAGTTGCGGTGTTCGATGTGAAATCACAAACTCGTTGCACAGAAGGCTCAAAAAAAGCCATACAAGGGCACTGCTGGAGGGGGTGTGGACTTTTTCCTACTGCATGGCTGCACTAGATATTTTTAGGGTTCACATACCTAAAATGCATCATTAGTAAGGGAAGATATACATGGATTTTCCATTTGAAAATGTAATTGCAAGTCCTGCAGAAATTGAGTTTCATGAAAGATGATTTGAAATATAAAAGCATTTGTTGTTTAGGGTGTGGGGTTTTGTTGTGGTGGGTTTGGGGGTTTTTTTAGGCGAGGTGTTGGTTTTTGTGTGTTTTTTTTTTTTTTTTTTGATTTGGTGGTTTTTTTGGGGTGGGTTTTTGTTTGGTTCTTTTTTTGGGGGGGGTTCTTTGGGGTTTTTTTCAATCAGCTGTGCTGAGATCCTTTGGAATATAGGCTGCTACATTCAGCAGAATGATTGTTAGCTTCGTATACTTTTCCAATCCATCTCACAGCTTGGCACAGATTTGGAGTGGAGAGCAGCCAGTGCCTTTTATGCCAGATTAATTTACAAAAGCCCTGAGAAAGAGTAAGACCACAAGCCTGGTGGGGCAGTAAGCACACCTAGAAGGCCATCTTAAAGGAAAAAACAAGTTTTTGTGGTTCAGGCACAGTTCCCCCTTTCAGGGGAAAGGAATGCGGTTGATTTGGGTTACCTCAACTGCAGAATATAGAATCATAGAATAATTAGGGTTGGAAAAGACCTTAACATCATCTAGTTCCAACCCCTGTGCCATGGGCAGGAATACTACACACTAGACCATGTCACCCAAGGCTTTGTCCAGCCTGGCCTTGAACACTGCCAGCGATGGAGCATTCACAACATCCTTGGGCAACCCATTCCAGTGCTTCACCACCCTCACAGTAAAGAACTTCTTTCTTATATCTGATCTGAACTTCCCCTGTTTAAGTTTAAACTCATTCCCCCTTGTCCTGTCGCTACAGTCCCTAATGAAGAGTTCCTCCCCAGCATTCTTATAAGCCCCTTCAGATAGTGGAAGGCTGCTATGAGATCTCCACGCAGCCTTCTCTTCTCCAGGCTGAACAGCCCCAACTTTCTCAGCCTGTCTTCATATGTGGAGACATGGTTTAGTGGGAGGTGTCCCTGACCGTGGCAGGGGGATTGGAACTAGATGATCTTAAGGTCCTTTCCAACCCTAACTATTCTATGATTCTATGAAAGTAGAGGTAGACGGACAGAGCAGGAGCCAGGAAGAGAACACACTATAAGGAGGGAGTGGGAGACAGAGGAAAAACAAACTAGGGCTTGCAGGGGCTGGCACAGGGAGAGAAAATGAAGACTGTGTTGAGGGCAGGGTGGGGGCAAGCCTATGGCAGAAATAAGGAACAAGGGCAAGAGAAAGAAATATTTAGATTTATAACAGTGTAAATCAGGAATTTAAGCAGAGAGGGACTAGTGAGGAGACTAAGGGAATAAGCTCAGAAGAGTCTAAAATGGCTAGGATGAATTCTCCACCTCAGTCTGGAGTCATATCCCTTATTTTTTGGTCTCAACAGTACTATCTAAGAAACAGCTGTATAATACAGTTCACTGGTAAAATCCATATCTCATTCTATTCTCATGGTTGATCCACATGCAGTGTGACAACCTTGCACAGTTACTCGCCAACACTAGTCATATACAAAACTTTCTTACTAGTCTTTCAGTTTAATAAAAGAAACACACCAAAAGTCCCACAGCCCCTGTTAGTAATATGTGCAGTATGCGCTGAAGTCCTAGTGTTCACCAGCCAAGAATTTTTCTCTCTTTTCCCTATCTAGAAATACTTGTCTTGCACATATTTCCTTTTTCTTGTTTTTAAGTAAATGTCTGACAGTTCTGAGCTCACTTGCACTAGCCGTTTTTTATTTTGTTTTGTTTTTTCCCTCTTACAAATACTTCCCCTGATGCCTTGCTGACCTTTTGAATTCTTTCTATGTCAGAAGCTTCGTTTTAGGAAGACAATCCTCTCAGGCACCACCCTCCCTCCCCCTTTCTCCTTCTAACCAAGAACTGGGTAAACAGATCCATATTATCAACAGCAATGCACTGCAATTCAGTTGCTTTTACCATGAGCTACCTAATAAGTATAATTTCTCCTTAAGACTTTCCAAGGTGCCACAAGTAAATACTTGAAGTAAATGTCAAACTGCCTTCCAACTTTCCAAAAATTTCAAGGACCAAACATTTCAAGGACAGTACAAGGACTGTTACCTAATTATATTTTATATGCCATACTACATAATGGCTGTGTTCTGCAAGTGTATTAGTATTTATCTAGAAGAAGATATAAATTTAGGTATAACAACTCTTATACATTTCCCCTCACATTTTTTTTGCTTCCTTTTAGCTTAAGCGTGGTCTACATAGGGATTATTTTGCAATATAACTATATCTGTAAGTGACATGAATGTTGTTATTTTTAAACAACATAATCAATGCAGAATGAAAAGTCCTGAAAAATAATGTAAAAGCACATGTGTGCATCGGGGTAACAGGGTCCTCTACCTCTCTAGGATTTTAGCTGTAAGTTACTGACTTACAGGTATAGGCAGAAATATTTTATTGTTTTGTTATAGGTGAGATGGTAACTTCTTTAGGATAAATATGGCCTTCGTGGTATCTCTGAAAGGTACAATACTGAATACATATCTTAAAGTTTCATTTCATTAATAAAGGGGGTGGGGAAAAGGCAAAAGCTGTTAAAAGAAAATCTATTCAAAAATCAAATTAACAGGATTTACTAGAAATTCATATTCAAACTTTGACTTTTCCTGTATTGCTCAAGCTGGATACTTGTTTTGTAAAGTGAGAATGGCTCATTCTAATTCTTAAAATATATTCTCCCTCTGCAGAAGCTAAAATTTAGTCCACTGTAATGTCTGAAATAGAGTATAGAAATTCACTAGTCAATTGAGAGATATAAGCAACTGTAACAAAGTTAAATTAATCCTGCTCATTTTAGGAAGGAGTAAAGACGCTTCTCTCTTTCCATTAGTGACAGAGAACACCTAAATAATTCACTCTGATTAGACAACTGACTTCTAGATGGCTAAAGTTAGATGAGGTGGATCCTAACTTTAAAACTCCTGAACTTCTTCCAGGTCGCAAACTAAGGAATAAACTGTATTAGAATAATCTTTAAAAAGAAAAAGCTACCATTACATTACATTGTACAAGTTGACTTTTCAGCCATATCCCTTCACAGGGAAACTCATTTTCCATTAAATTCTCATCTGTCATTATCTTTATTGTATAATGAGTAGGAGGATACAGAGACAACCTGACCTGAAATTCTATTACATTTCCCTTTCTGTTTCATTTCATCTGAGGAACATTACAAAAACCAAAATAGAATATTTTTTTTTCTAGACTTTTACAAACCATTATACAGATTTAGACATTAGGATTTTGTAGCAGCAAATACTGGGGTTTTTTTTACTAAAAGATTGCAATATATTAAGAAAACCCAGTTCTATCATTTCATTTAAATCTATTATCTCAAACGTACACACAATACATATATTTATATTTAAATGTGAGGCTTTGGCTTAGTTTTTATTGTTTCACATTAATGGGTTCTTGCAAACGCATTCCTCTAATATATGTAAAACTATTGAAAACGGCAGGTCTCTTTTAGTTATCAATGGTTCCTCATCAAAATGGAAGGAGGCTGATATTTCATCCTGTGCCCAGTTCCATTCAAATATTTAATCAAAGACTTAATTGATGGATGATAGCCCAGAGCTGGGACGATCTGGAACGATGTTGAAGGGCAGGATTCAAACATTCAAAATTATCTTTACAAATGGGAGAAACAGTGGGACAAAATGAATAGGGGCATATACAAATTCAAGGCTAATACAGGCTGGACAACATAACATTTTTTCTGGAAAAAAAGTTTTGGGAAATACATGCAATCTTAAATGTAAGCCCCTCCCCCCCCCCGGAGGGCGGCTGGAACTAGATGATTTTAAGGTCCCTTCCAATCCTAACTATTCTATGATTCTATGATTCTGTAAGGTCTGTGCCCTGATAGTAGGTGAAGAGCCCAGAGTTTTGTCAATAAAGTAAAAGTAGTAGGACAGCTCCGCAGATGAAGAAGTAAATCCAAGCAAAAGTAAAAAATAGAAAGCAAGTGTACTACAAATGGAAGCAGGAAGAACTGACCAAGAAAGAATACAGATACTCTGAGACTGCACAAATATGATTAGGGAAGCCAAAGCCCATATGATTAGGAAAACCAAAGCCCACCTCGTGCTGAATCTGATGAGCGATTTGAGTGGCAACAAGAACAGCTTCTACAGATGCATTAGCAGCAAAAGAAAGACTAGGGAATATGTAGGCTGCTGAAGTGGACAGAGGACCTGTCAATGTGGAAAACCCCCATGTACTCAGTGCCTTCTTCACCCTGCTCTTTACTAGTAAGATTTTCATCAGCAATCCCAGATCCGTGTGACCAGTGGGAAAGTCTGGAGCAAGGATTTTATTAGGGAACTTGTAAGCAAATTAAGCATAGACAGTTTCATAGGCCTTGATGGAAGGTACCCACAAGTGCTGAGGGAGCTGGCTGTTAACATTGTGGGACCACTCTCAATCATGTTTGAAAGGCAGTGATGACTGGGGAAGGTTCCTTGAGTGTTAAGGGAAAAAAAGTGTCACTACAATCTTCAAGAAGGACAAGAAGGAGAATCTGAGAAACTACTAGCTGATTAGCCTCACCTCAATGCCTGGGAACACGGTGAAGCAAATCCTCGTGGAAAGCATTTCAAAATATATTCAGGATAAGAAGGTACTCAGGTGTGGTGAACATAGGTTTATTAAAGGGAAATAATTCCTTGTCAACATGACAGCCTTCTACAACAAAATTACAAGCTCAGTGGATAATGTGAAAGCAGCTGATGCTGTTTATCTTGTTGTTAATAAAGGTTTTGACACTGTCTACCATATAATTCTTACTGTCGAACTGATGGCTGGTCTAGATGAGTGGACGATAAGGTGAATTGAAAACAGGCTGAACTTCCAGGATTGAAAGAATATGATCAGCAGCACAAAATCCAACACAGTTACACAGATTACAACACAATTAGCACTGTTGTAATTCAGCAGTCAATACCTGGGTCCAGAAGAGGTCAACACCTCTTAATTAATGAAATGGATGATGAGACCAAGTACATCCCCAGCAAATCTGCAGCAGATACAAAGCCAGGAGGATAGGCTGATATACCACGTAGTTGTGACACCACTCAGAGGAGCCTAGATGAGCTGGAGAAATGGGCAGAAAGGAGTCTCCTTAAATTCAACATTGTGCATTGCTGGCATATCACGGAGGGTGTTCTTGCCCTCTGTTCAGCCCTTGTGAAACACATCTGAAATGCTGGGTTCAGTTCTGGGCTCCCCAGTACAAGAGAGTTATGGATGTATTGAAACAAGCGTAGCAAACGGCAGCAGAGATGGTTAAGGAACTGGAGCATCTAGCCACAAAGAAGAGCTGAGAGAGCTGGGATTGTTTATCCTGGGGAAAGGAAGGCTCAGATGGGATCTTATCCATGTGCATAAATATATAATTGGTGAGATTAAAGAAGTCAGAACCAGACTCTTCTCAGTGGTGTTTACCAACAGGACAAGAAGGAACAAACTAAAGTATGGGATATTTGACTTCAACTTAAATACTTTTTTTACTGACAGGGTGGCCAAGGACTTAAACAAGTTGGCCAGAGAGGTTGTGGAGTCTCCATCTTCAAAGATACTCAAAACCAAACTGGACATGCCCTAACCCATCTGCTCTAGCTCACCCTGCCAACCTTAACCATACTGTGATTCTGTGACTGAACAAATTCAAATGCTGCAATACAAGGTGGGTTATGTTACTTTTCACCTCACACTATGCACTGTTCTACTTCCTCTGAAGTAAAAAAATCTATATCTTTTCACAAGCATGCCAGATTTTTTATTATTAATATTCACATTGTATTATTTAGGTAACTGCTTAATTTTATTATTGTTATGTAATTTGCAGGAAAACTTATATGCAGATTTATTCTGTTACTTTGGTTCCAACCTTGGAACTTTTTTACGTTTTTTACTTTCTAGTTGCTTGCAGAAAATATAGCAAGTCAGTTGCAAAATTATAGTATGGTCTTTTTCTTATAAACATAATATTTTCTTGTTTCACAATTTTTTAATTTTAATTTGATGTATTGTCCTTAATTATCTATGTCAAAAGTATGTTACACTGCCTGTGTACAAGTATTGAAGGGGTGTAATTGCAAAAGCAGGTTGAGTTGTGATATTGTAAAGGTCAAAAATGTGGAACTAGGCACATTTGACTAAAGAAAATGCAGGCTAAATATTGCAGAAAAGTTATCAAGTGTTTTATTTTTCAGATTGTGTTGATCCAAAGAATTAAGTGATAGCTCATTCTCTTGAGAGGTTTCAGACTATGCTGGGTATTACACCATGCAAAAACATAAGGTTTTGGGAAGTGTTGAGACAAGGTCAAGCAAATTTTGTCAGTCTATTAAATGGCCACTACTGGGAATGTTTATCACTGAAAAAATATGCCTATAATGCTACAGTGCTAAAATATACTTGAGTTTGTCAAACTTTATCAAAAGATAGAGGTGGTGTTGGGAAATAGTTTCCAACTCAACACTTTATAACCTATTCAGTCTATAGAAATATAAATAACTGGTTCACATGATAGTTCCGTTATTTCAGAGGGCATTATACTATGTCAGGATCAAAAGCATCTGCAACTTTAAAGGGTTTTATTTAATCTGTGAATTATTACTTTCCTTCCTATACATTAGAATGAGCTATTTGTCTCTATTCAACAAGAGAGCTATAAATACTGGTTCGACTTTTAAGCGGCTGCAAAGATTTATAGATCACAGTAAGATAAATAGTATCTGAAGGTTTCCTTCTAAATGGTACTGCAGGTTAATGGTAGTGATAGTGCAGAGATTATAAAACCTTTTAAATTTTTTTTGTATCAGTGCTATTAAAAAAAAAATCTTAAATTCTAGAGTACTTTGGTGGTTACAGAAAAAAAAAAAAAAGGCAAAACTACCAACTTGAACTATTGAGAGCAAAATAAGTTATTAAATTCATGCTGGTTTACATCCTGCAGATTCAGCTGCCTATGCTAAAATGGCTCTGCGACTCACCATGCACAGGCATTTTCTAGATGCGCTCATTTGGGTCAGATGTCAGCTGCATAGTAATATTCCATTTGACCTGCCAGAACTTTGACACACAACTAGGAAACAGTATTGTTTGCAGATCTTTTTCAAAGGATATGTTGTTATTTTCTTAAGGGTCTCATCTTTCTATTTATGATTGAGTATCCCATACATAAAGACCTGTAATTAAAATCTGAAGCGTGCTTTGGGAGACTATAGCCTCATTGGTCCTCTTTTTCTTTGTTTAAAATCACAGATTGCTGTGGAAACACTGCTATTGCTACCTCCTTTAGCTTTGACAAGACAAAATGCTTTTGTTTAAAATGGAGAGAACAAAACCCCAAACAGATACTTGATACCAGATTCTCATTTACACAGGACAAGCTGAACTCTAGCACTGCTAATGTTACAGAAGATTATTCCAAAACTATAGCATACTGATCCTCCCATAAAAGGTTTTAAAAGAGTACCAAGGGAGCCTCCTCAATACTCAGCCAAGCCTTTTGGTGATTTCTCTTTGAGTCTAAAATATTGAAGCAGTGACTAACAGGACGTACATCAGGACAAAGGCTTCTTTAACAAGAAAGAGAATATCACATCACAGTATGGCTCATATAGCTCAGGACATTTTGGCAGTATGTACCTCCACCCTCTCCTCTTGCATAGAGCATTTCTACATGCTAACACAAACCCCATGTTTTGTTTCCATATGGCACACCGATTGACTGGGGTTGATTAAAAGAAGTCCCACAACAGTGTTGTTATTTTATTTTTTTTTTGGCTTTACCAGGGCATTGTTGATCTCAATCAGGTCAGACACCCTGTCCGAGCCCACTCTTGACACCTCAATGACAACACACATAAGAACAGTCAAAAGTTTACATGTAATTAAAACTGAAGTCACGCATGCTATCCTCTTGTGGTCTGAGTAGGATTGTAGGCAACCAGTGATTTGTAGGCTCCATTACTTACCAAATGTTCAGTGTATCTAGCTCTTGGCAGAGTGTCAAGGACAAAGAATAATCACTCTGTAGATATCACTTCTGAAATTCTACGCCTTACGCTTCCTTCAGGTGACTCATTCTTTCCATGTTGTCAAGATCCATTGATGAAAGCTGACTACTTCAAAGGCCTCTGACAACTGAAGCACTCTCAATGCATACAGAAAATTATATTGTGCAATCAGTACTCACAGAGCATACCATGAGTGATGGATGAGTTACTGCTTAGAAACACCATGGTGAACTTCTCTTCCAGATTCAAGACAGAGCCCTCAAACAGTTAAAGAGATCTTGGACCAAGGAGGATTATTATCACACTGGGAAGAGGCTTGAGGAATTTTTAAACTGATTTCAGAGTTCCCATAAATTCAGCTGCTGTCTTATGTATGGCAACAATATCCTATCCTTAAAGCAAATCTGTGCATTTAAAATCAGGTATACATAGAGCAGCAGCAGCAAGAAAATGATGTGAAAATCGATTGTACTAATGCAGGGCAGAACTCTCAAAGCAATACCTATTAAGAAGGCATTTCTGGTTTAATACGTTTTTAAATCCTTTATATAAATACCATATGCAGCGTAATAAAACATTGCTAAGAAACAGGGATTTAAGATGCTTCTTTTTTTTTTCTTTTTTTTTTTTTTTGTTGGTTGATTGATTGGGTTTTTTTACTAGTAGAAATGGCTACCTTACTTTTTGCAGGCAATTTGAGTAAAAAATATAATTATGTTGGTCATAAACTTGAATACAAATTGAAAGGCAGTTACCCCTTCTCAAGTGGGAAGGCTTAAGTCTCATACTTCATGTTTTGTTTGGTTTTAGAATGTGTATTTCTTCTTGAACATTTCCAAGCTGAGAATGGCCTTCTAGTATTTTATAGAGAATATGTTTTTGCTATTCAGCATGACATTATTCTGATTTATATTTTTTTTCAACAACAACAAAAAAAGAAACCTAGCTGGTGAGACTCTCTCCTGATAATTCTGTGCTATGTTCAACATGGTGTTCAGAACTAAAACATAAATGGAAATAAGTATGATCAGATATGAAAAAGTACATAGGTTCTTAAGGTGGGGTTTAGGGATCCTAAATCTCTGCATATAAGCTCTCTATTTTCAAATGAATATTCTTTCGGAGTGTAAGAATACTCTTTAACATGTCCAGCAGCACTTCAGTTTTGACCAGGTTTAGGAGTGAGCTGACTAATTTTGAGCAGCCAATCTTACAAAGTGTCCTCAAGGCTTTGTCTAACACATATCAGTATCACTGAATTTATTAAAAAACATGGGCAGAGAAAAATATAGTCCTGCTTGTATTAGCTTTGTAGTAAAAGAATTCAGCCAAGAAATGTAGGCTTTAAAATATCCTTATTCTCGCAGGGTTTGAACCACATCTCATCAAAATCACTGAGCTGCAAGCCTTTCTTTTTGAAAATAGGATGATGTTTTGGGAAGAATGCACATCATGAGGCCAAGGGAAAAAGTATGCAAGAGATAAAGCATTCACCTCGAACAGGGTAGAAAAGAACTGTGTATGTTTTCCTGCTCAATATGCCCATTTTAAAATTAATATAAATCCTGTTACAGATGTACAGTGTGGGACGTTCAGGACAGAACATGTAAGATGCAATGCAAGTAAACTCATCCACAGCACTTGATGATCCGATTGGAGAGAGGACCTCAGGTCAAACCTCATTTGCATACATACCCTCCAACAGCTTGGACTGCTCTGCTGGCAGTCCAATGACTGTTGTTAGGCATTACTGTGCCAAAATTACTACCAAAATACACAGTTCTGGATATTGCTTTATACATTTCTGAAGAACTGTTTTTCTTTACTCTCTGTATGTAAAATGTAACTCTTCTTTCAACCTTTGCCTATGCAGTCTGTTTAAGTTAAAACTCAACCACGTACTTCGTATGCACCTCTTAGCAGTGCAGTGCACAGTTACATGGTGAGGGAATGGGGTTTGATACTTCTATCATGCAAATAAGAGAAGATTCCCCTTAACCTCCCTACTCGTCCTTTTTTTACTCACATATAATTTATACATAAGAGCTCTTTCTTTCAAAAAATCACAGGTTTTCCTTGTGCAGGGAGCACAAGAAGCTGTGGGAAGCCCCAGAGAAAGCAAAGGTATCCATGCGTACATCTGAGCATCCTTTAAACTAGGTGAAGTAACATACAAGGAACAAACTGTTTTCTCCCAAGCACCTCATCAGTAAATAAACATATGTGAGCTGTTGTTGTTGTTTTAATGTGGTTGTGCAGTATATGTTTGCAAATGAAGGACTAAACCATATGTCAACATTTGCCTTAATGTACTCCTGGAGGCTACCTGTGTAGGAATCAGTCAAATAACTTCAAAACAGCTATGAATACACATACCTCCCATTACATTGCACACAGTAAAACACACAGTGGTTGCCTGGTGCACTGGGCTTAATTTACATATCTTCCGTTTTGCAAGCTGAACATAATTTGGTACACTGTTTAAAGTTTATTATTCCAATATCATTTGATGTTCTTATTTACTTTGTGTGCCAGCATTTAATTTACTACTAATCTTTTAAAGAGTTGAGTAAGGATCATGGTAGCCTCATTTAGTAAAAACTTGTGTAACAAACATGGATGCTAGCTTAGTTTAACAGGAAGTTAGAGTTGCAGTTCATTACAGAACAGTGAGCTCCAGCTATATTGAATTACTGCCAGGAAATATTTACAAGCTACAGTCATAGAGTTTACCCTTCAATCAATGAAGGTCTAAAGAAACACTTCCTGAAGTTCGTTAATGCATTCTGCTAGCCTGACAAGTGGGTGTAAGCTAATCCTGCCAACTTCAGTACCTTTCTGAGTGCTGCTTTGAGGACAACAAAACATCCAAGTATTTTTTGTAAAAAAACATCAAAACATATGAGAACAGAAGGTTTCAAACATAGTAAAGCAATTGGCATAGTCATTTTAGAGTTAATTAGAAGCACAATGGTACTTTATTCAAGCCTCTTAGATCAAGGACCATCTGCATAACAATATAATATCTCTTATAGCCTCCTTATAATTCTATAAAGATATGCATTAATAACTCTCCCTTTACTGTGTCTGTGAAACAAAGGGGAAACATTTCAATAAATATGAATAACACATGCAGGAAAATTTTGCGGTCGATAGACTATGCTTTTACATTCTGTTTTATATATCTGTTGTTGTCTTCCACTTTTTTTGTCCCAATCTGCTTTTATCATTTTGGATGTCACAATTATTGGTTCTGTTGAAGAATTATACTTAAAAATAAGAGACCACAGCTCCAATGAGGTAACAGTATTGTAAGCAAGAACAAAAGTGCCAATTTTTCTATTTCTGATTACGTGTCATGGCTTTTTCTTAGGCATCTCTTGGACTTCAGGCAGTAAGTGTATCCCATATTTTTCTCTGTATCATCTTGAAAGTAAATAAGAAAAAAAAATGCAGTATAGCTGTTTATTTCTTTACTGATGCTGACTAGTGGGTGGAGCTCCAGCTCTCGGGGTGGCAGGGGAGGAGGTGTAAGTGGTGGAAAGCTGCCAGCACTAAATTACCATCCCCTTGCTCCCCAGTCACTACAGTAACCAGGCAAAAGAAAAATAATGAGCAGTAGCTCTTTCCTTCAGCTGCCCATGAAGTTCTATAGCTGTGGTGTAACTTTATTATGGGTTGTCTGTATGAGACAAACTCCAGCTCACACTGCCAAGGGAAGTTTTAGGCAGAAATGGGCCATGGTGAAGGTATAGCATGCACCACCACAGAGAATTCAGTGGTTCCACATATCATTAAAGACATTTGAGAGCAAGGTTGCTGGGAAAGTTGAGTGAGGTTTAATATAAATGTCATAGTGGTACTTGCTCAAAGCCATCCAGTAGATTGAATATGTCATTGTTTGTACAGTTATTGCAGCAAACAATTTGCTAGAGTGGGAAATGTAGCAATTTACACTTGGGAAGTTTCTTACTGTCGGGAGTAAGGCACCCTGACATTATAGGATTAGCCCTTGGATTACTTGTCCCTATTTTATTTTTATTTAGCTTCAAAACCAATTACTGCTATAACTTCAGAAGACAAATCCAATAATCAAGTCATAAATCACATAGAAGAATTTTAGCTTTTAAACATCATAAAATCCTACTAGATAAAAAAAAATAAGCATCACAGATGGTTAAGTACAAAAAAAAAAAAAAAAATAACATATTTGGGCTAGTATTTATTTAACTAGAGTAGTCTGGCATTGAAAAATCCCCAAACATTTAAAGCTGTAATAGCAAAGATCTAAGACATCAGAAGAAATCACAGATTGCTTTCCACATTCATATCCAGAATTCACGTACAAGAATTAAGACTATTTTCTTCTTAAAAAAATATATTAAAAAAACTTTAGTGTGACAGTCAAAATGTAAATTGATTCCACATATTTTGCATAACAGCTCTAGTACCATAAGCATTAAATGAGATGACAATAGGACTATTTCTAGTACTCATGGCATCACAGATCTATGTATTGCCCCAAGCTAATACCCTGGAGTCTGAGCTAGCCTGTACCTCCTGCTCTGAAACTTGTGCTATCATCTCTATTAATATTTTGGCAAGTAAAACTACAAATGTTGTGTACAGTATGTGGAGATCTCTAAGTGCTCTTAAGGGCCTGAGGAGGGGAAATTCTGCTTGCATAAATTATCTGTTTACCTCTCTCCAATGAAAACACAGTGAACTGGTAGGTTTTAATTAGTATTAGTCCACCTAGGACTCACCCCACCTAGTGATTTACATTCAGCATTGTAGTTCAGTAATAGTAGATCTGTACAAAGCAGACTTAGCTGGTTCAGATCTGTCTTTCTAGGGAACATTTTGCATTTTCTCTAAAATAAGGTACATGAATATTCTGCAGGCACAACGTTGTACCTTAGGCATCACACTGTTAGGCAAGAAACACACACTGTCTGCAGTACTGGTCACTGGAGCTGAAAGAATTTGTAGTCCTACTCAAACGTAAATTTTGTAGATTCTGTGTTGGGCTTTGGGAAAATGTAGGTAATTTTACAAAAGACTGTAGATGTGGCGTAGGTAACTTTTAGCTTACATTGACTGCTACTGTTAAGTACAAATGAAGATACCACCTCTGCAGAGAGTTGTATCAGTACAGAAACCTGCAGAGCTGTACAGGGCTACAAGAAAGCAGATGTGATCATTCTCTGCATTACCTATAAGACTTTCTATAGAAAATATTTTTTCATATTCCCCCCACCCCATGGTGTGCATGTACATATGTATCAAATAAGGTGATTCCAATCCTACATTCTTAAATTTGTAAGTTTTTTTCAGATGCATTTAAAAATATTATCAATCATATTTGCTGAAATAAAACCTAAGAAAATAGTGTATAACTAGATATCAGATCTGAAGCAAAGTCTCCGCTAGGGTAAACAGTAAAAAACAAAGCTAAAGTAAAGCTATGTACCTTTCAGAAACAGAGCTATTAAAACTCCAAAGCTAAATATATCTAGGCTTAACAAAAGTTTCCATAAATTGTGATTTGCACCCAATTCGTACTTTATTTTTATAAATGCCAAAGTTTAATTTTTCAGGCTATTATTCTGTTTTTAAAAGAAAGAAAAATCCAACCAAAAAAACCCTTGATCTTATCATCATGCCATTGACTTTTTGTTTTATACCCCTTGCAAATTGTTCCAAGCATATAATTTTATTTGAAACAGAGTTTAATTTAAACTCAGATGTGTCAAACCTACCTTGAATAGTTTAATTTAGACTTAAATATTGTTCTATGATTCTATGATTCTAAATCTACCTTGTGGAGTTTTAGTTTGAAGAAAATCATTTCACCTGAAACATTGGAAAGAGTAGATGTTGAAGAACTGGAGTTGGAATTCACTGCTGGTTAAGAGGCAGCTTTATGCAGTTGTCATTCATCCATGTGATCATTTTCTTTCATGAGTGTTTCTACTGATAATTACTAGGTATATGTCCTGGTCAGAAATATTGTGCAGTCTTAGAAGCAGAAAAGGTGGTAAGTTTAGCATCCATGCCACGAATTCCCATATTAAGTCCTGTAGATGGCTTGCTGAATAAGCTGTAACCCAATACAGTCAAGGAAGTTCTAGTCCTATAAGGATATATTTATCAATCTGACATAAAGATCCTATTTATCACATGTAAATTCAGGTGAATTAGATCAGATCAAGTTTGGATGTTATCCAAATTTACTGACTACCTGCACTAGGTGCATGCTGACTCATAAAGAATTTCATATTTAAGTAAAGTTTTAAGACATCTGCATATGGATGGAGGGTACCCGAGATGGCACACCTATAGTCTGGACTCAGGCATGGACCTGCCTACACAACAAGATCCACTATTTGGATTGATTTTTTAATAGTCCGTCTGCCACAGTCCATCCCATCCACCCTGGGATTTTGCAATTTTATTGCACATCCATGAGGTCCTCCTTGGAAAGCCATTGATGTAAAGAAAGAGGGATTTAGAAATATTTGTAGTATTTTGAATGTGGCAAATAAAGACATGATGGTCTACAGCTGACAGTACGGATCCCAGAGTAGCTGCAGTGAAATCACACAAGGCCAAAGATTCAGATAGATTGTGATCTCTCCACAGGAAAGAGAAGTTTACTTACAGGAGATACTTTAAGATGAACATGAAATGTTTACATATGTATTACAATTTCTTTGACTTTATGGGGGATGGATTGATTGTTGAGACATGAACAAACTAGTAAATATATATATGCAGAATCAGTTTTCAATTGCCAAAACACCTTTGGGGGTTTTAGGTAAAATAAATTAAAAAAAAAAGATCTTTTGCAGCATTTTTTGTTTGAATTTGGAATTTATTCTGAATATGAAAGAGAGAAAATGTCCTTGGAAATCCTAATAGAACAGTAAAAGTAATACATGCTCTCAACAGTAAGACTAATACATGCCATTTCCATTTCAGTCTTATGTTGGCAACAAAATTAATTTCCCATTGAAGTGGCAAACCAGTAAGAAATAGCTATGAGAAAACAGTCACTGTAAGAGACACTGGAACAATAATAATAATTTCTGTATAAGACAAATGTTCCTTTGCATTGGATTTCATGGCAGGAAATTCTCAATCCATATAGTCATGATTCAAAACTGGTCAGGAGAAGGAACAAAATTATTTCATCTACTCTGGAAACTATAAAAATAAACTCATGCATACATAGATTAATGGCAGCAGAATCTTTGTTTTCTTGGACCCCTGTGGACCTTGAAGACTCTGATCCCTTGTTGCTTTGTTGAGATGGTGCTGAGTGAATGGAGTTCCTGCTCCTCCCAAAGGGCTTCTGTGTATTAGGAGGTTTGAGATTTATGAAATCAGTCCTTAGTTGTTTCAGTGAATTATGGCAGTTGGAAAAACACATTGTTTTCACCACCTTTTTCTTTTAAGGATTTCATGGTGTTAGATTCTTAGTATCCAACAGGAATAACAGACAGCCTTTTCTCAGCACTACTGGGGATTTCATACTGTACAAGTCTCTCAGAAAAAATGTATTCAGTTTAAAAAAAAAGTTTAGCCTTTGTTGCTATTTCAATTTTTATATCTCTTCTCAAGTATATTTGCCTCTATTGTCCTGTTCTCTATTCAGATTTAGCCAGGATGAATATAAATCACAACCTTCATTTGTTTCTTACTATTTTACTGCAGTATGTATGTCCTACTTCACTGCTCTCCTAAAGTAAATCACATGCCTGCATACTTTATTTGTTCATGTCAATGGACTGAAGGAATAAAATATCACAGTAGAATATAAAGTAAATTCATTCACGTTTGAGGATTTCCAAAAGCACCTACTTATCTAAGTCACAGGTAATTCAAAGTCCAAATCCCTGTGCCCTTCAATGTGATTCTAAGTATTTCTAAGTATAAAAGGGTCAGATTTACAAAGGTATTTAAGGGCTTTAAGTTTCATGTAGATGTTTGGTAGGATTTTCTGAATTTGTATTTCTAGTCCATTCTTACTGAAATTAATGTCACTGAAATCAAGAGAAGTTCACTGACATTTCTGAGAGGGGGAATATAACCAGGTATCTGCATGTTTAAGCACCTCACTTCTCAGACACATTTGAAAACCTTGTTAAGAAGCCAGGTCATTTACATGCTTTTGAAAATGTTCACTTAGTTCACTAATTCATATCTATTCTTGGCTATCAGTGAGCAGCTGGAGTTTTGACTGTAGTGACCTTAGTGAAGTGTTATCATAGGGTTTCAGAGCATATTAGAAAAAACATTATTTAATATTTTAAATGTGAAGTTCATGATAGGAAATGTCAGAACACTTTGTGAGTCAGGGGTCTCCCGTGGTGGTGGTTAAAATTATTTTTCCCTCAGAGAAAGACCTCTTACTGAAAATTACTGAGGCTTAAATATAGATCACCATATTATCTCTACATTTCCTGTCTTCTGCTCCTTGTCATGTATTACTTACTTTCTACACATTGCTGTTTTCTCAAGACTGCTTTCTTTTTGCATGCTGCAGCAGCAATAATAAGATATTCTGCCATTGCCTTTCAGTTCAGGTATAAACATTAAGCCAAGGAGGTGGGGCTGCACCATGCAACATGCATTCTCAGAAATATGAAGGTTAATTTCTTAATTAATAATGAAATAAAATTGCAAAGATACTGCAGTGTGAAAGAATAACCAAAACTATGTGAAAAAAATAGTTGCAATGGAAACCTTAAAGGCATTTCGAACCCTAATATTTCTTCTAAACTGTTCATCTGTTCATTAGACCTTGTCTGGATATTCATGAACTGCTATACAGCTGAACAGAGGAACCGAGAATTGCTGGCCACTTCTCAGTACTGAACTTTTTCATCACCGACAGAGCTTTTCACTCACTGATTTCTCTCGGTCAGCAGTCTTGTTTTTGTTCCCAAGAATACAGTGCACTTAGAAAATCATATGATAGAATCATAAACCTCCAGGATGAAAAGACTGTTCATTTTGTGCAATGAACGATTGTTCTCTCTCCACACAAGGGAACAATCCCTCATTTCACAAGTGTGTAGGAGACTTCTATGATTCAAATATACTTCCTTTTGTTTAGGGCTTGAACTGAAAGAAGATGGGGAGAGTAACTTAGTATTTTACTTTTGTTCTTCATGTTTAATGGGAGAACCTTTCTTTTTAAAGGAGCCAGTGATGTATGATTCTATGATTTTATATACCCCAAGGCAGGAGACTTCCATATGTACTGTTTATCATATAGTGAACCACAGTGATCTCTAATATTGTGCACACACATATCCTTTCTTTTTTTTTTTTCAGAATTCGGGGATTATATTGGATTTTAACTTCTGCAATAGACAGCAAAAGTGAGACTTTAGATTTACCAAATTCAAGTTCGTTTGCATTTTAAATTTCCCAATCTATACTGATACCACCCACCAAGATCTTAGGTCATCAGAAAAAGCCATAATTGTTAGTAATTTTTTCCTGTTAAAGAAAAATTTTCAAGAAAATTGCATCAAATTATCTAGTGTAAGGTAAGAAAGATGAGTTAAAGGGCGAGTCCTCTGATACTGTCCCAGCTCCTACATTACTTAGCAAAAAAAAAGGTAAAATCAGAATTACATCCTGATCTCTCTTCAAGTACCTGTGACAACCCTATTATGCTCCATCAAAGTCATCTTGCTCCATCTGTTCCATCCCTTTTTTGAATTCCTTCTGAATTTTGCTATACTTCTTTTGTCTTTTGTTGTCAAGTGCCCAACTCATAATAGAGCTATGGAAACTAGACAGAACTCCCATAATTATTTGTTCCTTAAATCTTATGTTGACTCAAAAATGTAAAATATAGGCCTTGATGTGCTGACGGAATATGTTCATAAATATTATTCTTTCCTCACTGCTTTCATGTCTAACTAATGTCATATACTTAATGCACTGCATTATGTTTATGACCCCCTGGGTAGCTGTATCAACAGTGGACATGAGCAGTCTCTGTTCTCCTAGAGAGACTAAGTGACAAGGCTAGTAAAATTTAGCACCAGTATAGAGGCTTGATAGTATGTTCCACCTGTCTGGGGCAGCAAATAATTTCTAAAATTTACATGTAACATATAATTAGCGAACTAAAAAAAAAAAAGTTCTTAAAAAAAAAGTTTTTAAAAAGAAACACTCTGCAAAGCAAAAGGTTTTGGAGTGAATAAAGATTTATCAATGTGGAAAACAATAGTGAATCTTTACCTGAGAAAAGAATTGCAAAATTCTAGGCAGGAAAATATTATTCTTATCATTGAAAACTGAGACATAATCTCTAAGTCATCTCCACTCTTTTAATCATCGTAATTAAAACTTTGACCCAAAATTCTCATCTTATATTCATTGGAGTATGTGCTGGGGTGTTTTTACTTATGTCAGCTCACTCCTTGATATGCACCAGTGTAACTGAAATCAAAATCTCCACACCTTGTTCCGATGTGCTTTCCTCATATGTTAATCTAGTTTTATTGCTGAATCTGCTATTTAGTTGCTGTTATATTTACTGAGGTTGCAGGTCCTGTTTACTGCTCATGAAATCAAATGGCTCTGTCACTTCCGACTAAAAAGGAATATCACCTACTATCATTTCTTCATGCTGAACTGCTTAGGAAAACATAATTTTAAAATGGCAGAGTCATGCAGGTGTTAATTTATTTTTTTTTTCTCTGGCATATTCCTTGCTCAGATTTTTCTAACCTGACTTTCTTAGCAACAAGAAATAATAAAAATATTGTGCTTATTGTGCCTTCTACAAGCCTTTTTTTCTATTAGTTGCTATTCTTTATTGACCAGACCAAATGTTCACTAATCAGAATTTGAGCTTCTCTATATATCATTATTATCGATTTGTTGGAATATATGATCATGCTTAAAGTATACATTGGGTGGGAATTAATTTTCTGAGAATGATTGGATAGAGTAGAACCAAACATTTGATCATTAATATTCACCACCAGAGCTCTGGGAAGATACACAGCAAAGAAAACAAAAACATGAAGACTGTAGTTGAAGAGAAAGTTGGGGGGGGGAGGGGGAAGATTGTTTAATTTCTTTAGTTATCATATACCAGATTCCTTTTTCAGTGCACCCTAACTAAAAACATGCCCCAAAAGACTATGTCAGATAACCAGCTATAATTACGTCTGAAAAGGTTTGGTCATTTTTCAGCAAGATGCAGTAATGACCTTTCACACCTGTACTGAGGACCAGGATGAAAAAGGAAAAAATTCTAAACAAAACCCGCAATACCAGCAACTGAGACTAGCTCTTAGCTCATTTAAGATAGCAGTACTCTGTTGTCTGCTGCCCTGTACCCACTGAGAGGAGGAATTGTAAATATGAATGAGGGATTAGCTGTTGTACCAAGATAGCTTGAAAGATAGGATAAAGAAAAACAAAATCAGAAAAGGACGATTTATTTGGGGAAAAGGCCAGAAATCTAGAGTAAGATAAACTCGTGCTGTTTCTTGATTTTTAATAGTTTTTTCTGCAGCAGGGTATAACGTAGCTCCACACTGTTAGAGAATAATAAAGGAATATAATATTAAAATAGCTGGCATTTTATGTGTATAAAAGGAAAGCACATCCTACAGTGAAGTATCCAACTTGATCAGCCACAAAGCTGTCTGTTCAATATATAAAAAATAGTAATATGTCTTGTTCAGAGCTGTCACATTGGCTGTGGAGAACTGAACACCCAGTTTGGGGATGAGCACGATCCAGTGGAGCTAGAGGTTTCAGCAGACCCTTGCAGCCAGGCTAAATGCAAAGTTCTTGTACAGTTAAGCAAAATACTTGGCCTTCTCCCTCCAGTTAGCTTCAGACCTTAGCTTTCAGAGAGCTGCAAGTGCCATTTGATCCTCCAGGAAAGGGTGCTGGGATCAATGGGGTTAACAATGCAGTCAAGAAGAGCGACCTGACTGTAAGAAATGACAATTTCAGGTCAAGATCAGGGCCACAGATAGTAGCCAGGGTAAGAAACAGTTCAATGATCACCCAGCACCAGGTCTAGACTGAGGAAGCACAAGCCCAAGTGCAGATGTAGCTGCAACACAGCTGCGATGTTGCCTGGAGGCGGTTGGTGGTATCACCACAGCTTAAAAGTAGCTCCCATGGGAAAGGTGGTGCAGGACTCCACTTCTAGCTCCTTTGCAACAGCTCTTAACATTAATGAAACTGATCTTGGACTCAACCAGCTGAACTCCTTGACTCAGCCAACTAATCTCCTAGAAGGGAGATGAGCTCCTAGAAGGGAGATGAGCTCCAGGCCCTGACCAATAAGGCAGTGATCATGAGTGTCCACTGCTACGCTGTGCAGTCATTTAGGAGACTATTTATTCTTTCATGTAGGTTCTGAATCACAGATCTCATTGTCACAGTGCTTGTGTATCTTACTTTACCCACACTGGTCCACAAACCAGCTATGAGGGAAGACAGAATAACTAGAAACAAAGCTGAGAGTACAATGGAACAATCATAACTACTGCTTGGCCACAGGATGTGTAGCAACACATTAACTGCTCTACATAGAAGTTTATTTGAAAGCGGAAAATGCTATTACACATGTTCAATTTTAAAGCTATAGAGGATAGGGCTATCGTACATGGTCATCAAGTCCATGTGCACCATTCATCTAAAGTTCAATTGCATGTCATGTTGAGATTTAGGCATACCTCACAGTGCCATGTTCCAAACTAAACATGAGCACTCCTAAACTGGAAATATACGCTAATATGTAAGCCCTGGAAATCCAGTTTTCCATCTTAAACTAGACCATACACAGTTCACACCAGAGCTATAATCTGACTCCGGAAGAAATTGTTCCCATCCTCAGCTTCAATCATTATTTGTCCTACATCTACTACATTCCACTTGATATTAATATTATAATTAATAAAATAATAAATTCTTTTTATAAGATTAGCATAACTTGTGTTGAATTGAAAACTAGACACTTTATTTGCATTCACAAGAGTTAGTCTTAGTCATGACCACTACTGGCATGAGATACTGTGGTTCCTTCAACTTGAATCTTCAACTTTTGCCAACTGCAAGTCTATCTTTGGAGAATTTATCAACTTTCTAAGCCTCTGCTACTCTAAAATATGAAGAATAAAACCCTTTAGTCCCAATACACAGAAATAACTTTACTAGCTGGCATCAGCATAGTTTTTCACAGTGGCTGGTAGACAGTAAAGTTTCATATACTTAAAAATCTTTCCAAACTAGTAAATCTGTGCCTTGTCAAATTTTCACAAGTAAAAGCAAAAAATAAAATAAACCCAACAAAATCAAACCAACAAAAAAGCCCATCAAATCAACCAAAAAAAACCCAATTCTAAACCCAAAATCAAACAAACAAATTAAAAAAAAAAAAAACTAACAAAAAACCCAGCCAAACTTTAGGAAATTAAAAGAGTTATTACTTTTTATAGATATTTTATAGATTTTCATAGATGTTGGAATGGCTGTGAAAAAAACACAGGAAAGATCTACTATCAAAGTTTCTTCTGGCTGTGAGACGAGAATGGGTATTAATAACAAGATTCATATGTTTGGTCATTTGGTCAAATGTCCAGGAGAAAAGTGAAAGGGCAGAGCACTGCCAAGATAAAAGACTATACCTGAGGTCAGAAAACACTGTGGGTTATAGTTGGGTTATTTTTTACTTTTCTTCTCCTTCTCTGCTTGAGCCACATTACAAAAACATGCAATACTCCAGAGACAGATCTGTGTGAGTGGGTTGAGGTATCCATTCTTTTTGTTTGTTTGCTTGTTTCTTGCCTCCGAGCAGAGACTTGCTGTGGCAGCTACAGTGTGTATGTGTGCATTTTGAACCAGTACTTGCCTGTAAAATATAGGTTCAGCAAGGTGAAACCTGCTGAGTAAGACAAGGATATAGAAAGAGACAATCATGAAATCTGAGGTTATTTACTCATTGAGGCACATCCCAAGATAATTTCAATATTTTTCTTTTCTTGCTCACATCAAAATTCTGTATTCAAACACTCTGAACCTCTGACTGAGACTAACAATCAGAATCTCTTACACGTAGTCCTTATTGAATTTAGAGGAGGAGGGAGGAGGGGAAAAAGGTTATTCTAGTTCAAATTGGATTGAGAAATGTGAAATTAAGAACTGTTTTTCAAAGCTTTTAAAGAAAATATATTGCATAAGCCACACAATAATAGAATCAGAAAAAGAGAGAAAGGATTAGCTCGCTAAACTTCCTTTTGCATACTATTTGCTTTTGTCTTTTTTGTTACATAATAAAGCAGCAAGATTTGCTTTCTTTTATGTGTGGGTGGAGTTTGTGTCTGTCTCTGCACCTTTTAATTTATCAGCTAACATTCATCCAAATTCAACAGAGGGATTTAAGTCTCAGTGGTGCTTGTTAAGTTCCTCCAATTCAGATGAAAACAGGAGGCGGGAAAGAGGAGTCTAAGGTAAAGGTCTTGAGATAAGTGCAGTACTTACCAGATGTGAAAGACATCAGATAGGAGAAAGTCAGTGACAAGTCCTCAGCTGTTGGTAAAACTTCAGGTAGAGACCACATGTTAGTAGGTGCCAGTAACCCAGGAGAAAGAAACTGTTCCCTTACTTACAGGGCTTACTGCCTCATGCACTAAGATTTGATCATTGTTTCAGCCTCCTGGGACCCTTGTCATGTCTCTGGGCACAACACTATTGCAAAAATCTCAGCACTAATGAAGGCAGAAAACAGGAAACGAAAACATTTGACAGCATGAACAAAGTTTAAATTCAATATCCTGTTGGCCATCTCCACTCTAAAAGGAGTCTCGTTGCGCAATACCTGGGCATCCCAGCCAAGGGCATAACAGAAAGGGCTTAAAACTACTTTATGGCAACTTATGACACTCCTTCTTCTAAGAAAGCCTTTATTTTGAAGGATAACATTTCCATAAGCATTAGCAGTTCTTTTTTGTGTGGATTTTCATAATTGAATTACTGCCACATTGTCAGCTTTTCCAATTTTAATACAGCTCTTATAATTTTTGTTGAAACAGTTATTAAACACAAGCAATTACACAACAAAATTAACTCAGTTGTAATTTAAAATAACAAAGTAAGTATTTAACTCTTGCAGCTTGGAGAAATGATTGAAAATGGTACCTGAACAGAATTTTTTTAAATACACAGATAGAAACTAGAATAATTAAAATTGCATTACATTATTATATAGATACACAGTTCTACCAATTATAATGTACATGTATCCATTAAAATCACATTATACCAACACAGTAGCATTATATTCTGGGGGCTGCCTGATGATTTAGTATTGACAATATTTTTATCAATACAAACAACATTTCCTTTGCTAAAAATGCTGTTCCAAAACTGCAGCTGGTTTAAATTGACCTCCCTTTATTGATTTATATCTAACAAAGATCCAGACCAGTATTTTGAAATGCTTGCTTCTAACTTAAGGCCCTTTTAGCAATATAAATTGATTACTCATAGCTATACAACCAGTTGACTCATTCTGGACTTTATATTAATCCACTATTTTGTAGCCTGCCAATGAAGTTCATAAAGATCCTTCTCATAGTCCGTTAATATTGACTCTCAGATTTAATGAGTTCATTACAATAACCATTACTGTATTATTAAAATGCAGAAGGAAATGTAAACCTGTTTCATGCAAATAAAGAATGATATAATTAATCAAATGATACTTTTATTATTAGCATTACTGCCATCATCCAACATTTAATAGCCTTATTTTATGTTTCAGGATAATTTTGTTCTAGGCGCTGTAGAAACCCAAGCAATATATAAGCAAGCAACAGGACATGAGTTAGACAGAAGAATTTAAGAATACACTGAGACATTACAAATTAGTGAGGACGACATTTGTGTCAGTCCAATAAAACCTAACCAATATATTTTCTTTTTTTTTTCTCTCTTTCCTTTTAAGGCTTATTAAGTAAGTAAGACCACTTTAACCTTATTGCAAAAACGGTAGCTGAAGCTCTAATTCATACTCCTAGGAACAGTTTTGCATTTGTCATTTATTCACACACCATTTTGTAATCTTTCTTTTTTAATTCTACATGCTTAGTTCTTCAGCACTGTGAAGTAGTCCCTCCTTCTACCATAACCCAGTGTAGATACTGTTCTGAAACAGGGAAGGGGAAGTTTTTGTTGAGTATGTTGAAAATAGATTTCCTTCCAGCATACTCTTGTTAGTTCTTCTGTGGTGGTTGTTTTAAGGGAAAAGTGTATACCTTTCTCAGTTCCTTGAAAATAAAAATGGAAATGTTCAAGCAGAAATTTTGGTTCTGTATGTTCAAACATTCAGTCAGCGCTTTGGGGTTCTGGCCTCAAAATACAGGCTGACACTTAAGAATCATACAACTTCAAAACTATGGAAAGTAGGCATTTCGGACTTCTGCCCTCTCAGCTTTCCACCTTGCTCAGCTCAGGATGGCTGGCTTGGGTGCTGTTCTTTCCCAGCACTTGGGCATCACATCCAGAATTCTGGAGTCTGGTTTCTGCAGCTACATCTATACTCCAGCATTAAACATGCCTGAGAGATTCTTTCTCACTCTGATCTGGCAAGTGACAGCCTGCAGCCATACTCCGGGTCACAGTGACTGTGCTGCAAAAAAGGAATGGTCCCACCTCCACATTAGCCATTAGCTATTCCTAGAAATAATCTGGGAGGATCATATTTGGCACAGAAAATGACTGTGTAAGGGGAAGTTGTAATGATTTAGCAATATACACACTGAGCTTCCAATGCCTGGGAAAATTCCCAGGCAGTGTTAATTTCACCACTGTATATGCATTCTTCAAGGATCATCTACCTAAACCACAGCTTTCAAGTCCCTTACTTTTAAGTACTTATATTTATTGCTAGATCTCACCCTCTGGTTTCTGTAATTACCAAGTGTTCCTTATCCCTCTGCTGCATTTCATCTAGAGCAGTCAAATCATTTTTAATTAATAACCTAATATATAAGCCATTTACATGGCTTATCAAGGAAGGGCCTGATCCTCCAGATACAACTGTAATGTGGTATCCTGCAGAAAGCTACCTTTGCTGCCAGCTAAATTGAGTATCACTTGATGGAATTCCATCTCCCTATGCCAAGACTGGACTTAGCTAATAGTCAGTGAAGAAAAACTCTGTCCTCTGAGCCAAAGGAAGGCATCTCACAGGTTCACCAGAAGCTGTGTTAAGCCCTTCTTGCCTGGGAATCATTAATTGCTTACCTCCAGGAACAGTACTCTAGATAGACACTTGTAAATGCGCAAGAATTTTTTCTTTAATTTAACCCAGAACATGAAGTCTGTGCTGTCACTTAGTTTTCCTTCCTGTACAGGTAAAACTGAGCAGCAAAGATCACTTTGATGCTGGAAGCCGATAAACTCTCTGACTTGGAAACTTCTTCAAAGACACACATACACAACAACAGTAATATGTGTTTGAACTTTAATTATGCAGGTGGATATCGTATTCCCAGCTGTGCTGGGTAGTCTAAAACTCTGGAAAAGGAACCAGCAGTAAAGGTATTTGCAATCTCCTTTCTTTTCTCTACTTCAGGTGAAACCCACTGCAGTTAGATCTGTGCAGTTTCACACTGATAACTACATAGGGGAGCTTCAGTACCTCTGCATGGAGCATGAACTGTAGCCACTGTCAGCTCACCGTCAGTGCCAAGTTGTTCCCTTCCACGTGTTTCTTGCATATTAGGCAGATTATTGTAGAAGAAATATCCATACTGTGAAAATTGGAACTGCTTTCTGGTTTCTGAACTTGAGCATAACCTGCAGCCACTCCCAAAAATCATACATGGGAAGCAAGATCCAAATATAGAACATCTTTTCTCCCCAGTCTGTGATTTCTTTATAAAGTGACCTTAGTTTGCAGGTCCTCTGGGAGGCCCAGATTTGTTTTTACCACGCACTGGTATAGATGGCCCTTTTGTACACTTAACATGCTTAAATGCAATCCCAGGGAAGCCATAGACACATGTCCAAACAGCTCCTGAATTTACAGTGCCGCATCAGGCAGAAAGTAGGGCTTCATGGAACAATAATACGCATGGTTGGTACAAAGGCCAACAAAGCTCAATGTGGTTTAGATTATTTGACATGGAACTGGATTGATGGGCTGAGGCCAATTGTATGGAATTTAACAAGGCTAAGTGTTGGGTCCTGCACTTGGGCCGCAACAACCCCATGCAACGCTACAGGCTTGGGGAAGAGTGGCTAGAAATTTGTCCCATGGAAAAGGACCTGGAGGTGCTGGTCACCAACTGGCAATGTGTCCAGGTGGCCAAGAAGGCCAACAGCACCCTGGCTTGTATTAGAAATAGTGTGGCCAGCAGGACTAGTGAAGTAATTGTCCCCTTTTACTTGGCACTGATGAGGCCACATGTTGAATGTGTGTTCAGTTTTGAGCTCCTCACTACAAGACAGACATTGAGGTGCTGGAGAGTGTCCAAAGAAGAGCAAAAAAGCTGATGAAGGGTCTAGAGCACAAGTCTTATGAGGAGCAGCTGAGGGAATTGGGGTGGTTTAGCCTGGAAAAAAAGAGGCTCAGAGGAGACCTCATCATTCTCTACAACAACCTGAAATGAGGTTGTAATGAGCTGGGTGTTGGTCTCCTCTCCCAAGTAACAAGTATTAGGACAAGAGGAAACAGCCTCGAGTTGTGCCAGGGGATGTTTAGATTGGATAGTAGAAAAAATGTCTTCACTAAACCAGTTATGAAGTATTGGAACAGGCTGCCCAGGGAAGTGGTAGAATTACCATTCCTGGAGGTATTTGGAAGATGAATAGATGTGACACTTCAAGACATGGCTTAGTGGTTGACTTGACAGTGGTAGGTTAATGGCTGGATTCTTAAAGGTCTTTTCCAATCTAAATGATTCTGTGACTCCCAGTTACCATAACCAAAACTAGTAAACCAATTTGAAATGTGTCACCTGATCTGACTTTCTGAATTTTGTGAAGTCTTCACGCAACAGTTGTCAAACTTGAGCAATAGAATTTAAGACTGGATATTGCTAAAAGTTATTTAGCGATACATGATGGATCTAACACAAGACCAGTGAAATTTTTCACAGAACATACGCAGTTCTCTAGCCCATATCATCATTCTCCCAGGGGTAGATACAAGTTCTTCAAAGGGAAAATAAAATAGCATGGGGATAGAAATATTGGAATTGAGTAGCAAAAGTAAAATATACTGGTAATCTCGGCATTATTTACTATCCAGTATTTTTGTAGAGGTAAGAACTTTAACTCAGTCTCAATATGTTCTAAACTGCTATTTTGAATTTTCTGCCTCTAAATTAGTGTCAGGCACCATATTACTGGTATTCAATAAAACAAAACAAAATGAAACGAAAAATAAAAGCACTTTTAAATATTGCTGCTGTCAATCTCCATATTGTACCAAAGGCACAAACACTGACAATTTCAATTACTTTTTATACTTTTTCCCTTTTAGATATTTTTGTTGATCCATATCTGAAAATAGGTAGCAATGATGCTTGCACAGTATAATACTTCTATAGTAAAGTGGGAGGAAAAAAGCAAGAATAATTCTATATTATATTAAATGATTACAGGTTGTGATTAGATGGCTCCTTTCATCCAGGAAGCTCAAAATACACTACAAACATACACTGATCTGGAACTGATGCATAACCTGTTAATGTCTGTAAGAACAGTTCAAATAATTCTGTGAGCTTTGAATCAGGATCTTAATCTGAATTAGGATAGTTTATTTGGTATAAGAGTCAAAACAATTTAAAACCAAATTATTTTGGTTTAATGCACTTAGATAGGTGTACATAAGCATGTCTATTGCTTGCCTAGTTTTTCATGTTTCTGCAAGTGCAAAAATGGTGTTAAACTATGGTAATATAATGTTAGACTCCTACACAAACTTATGGATTGTCCAGAAGTGGTCAGGCTAGCTTTTTTAATATTGTTGCCCAAAGGATCTATTTCCAGGTTTGATACTCCTAGTTTTGAAAAAACTCGAAGTCTCTTTATTTTACTCCTAAAAATAAACTGTTGAAGTGACACCTGCTATCCTTTTGTGCTTTTCCACATGTTCACCAATTTGAAAGTCCTGAAAAAATAGATGGAATTCTTTATTTACAGATAAGAAGATACCCACTGCATGTGATCAATAGTGTTATATCTAGAGATTCAAGCAGCTCAGTTAGAACCATAACTGGTAGAGTTTATTACCAGTAAATCAATATGATGTCTCTTAGCTATGCATCTCTTTCAAGAATCTGTATAGTATAATGATTATCATTATAAAATAAAGTCCAGTCTCTTTTTTGCTATCTTCTGGTTTTGATCTAGTAAAACTGGGAATTGATTTTCCTAAAAATCAATATTATGTTTCCACCATGTGGCAGATACACCACTTAGCAACAGCTCCAGGTGCCAGCCCTTGAGTAGGATTGGGAATGAATACATGCTGAGGGAAAAATTGCTCAAAAATTTCAAGATCAACAACTCCAAGCTAAAGAGCTATTTATTTTCTGTGCCATGGGTGCAACACAGCAGCTTTCACTAAGCAAACCTGATGTGCGTTTCCCATTGATTTTTCTGTTTTCCCCAGTAGATTTAACCATCAGCAAGAAATATCTGTCATTTATATGCTAGATTTCCACAGATGTGAATAAATCCTGCTCATCTTGCATGAGAGAAAGTCAAGGAAAGCAGAAAGCCAGCTGCTGCCCTAAAGAAAAGTTGAAGGTTCATCTACTTTGATAATGACAGTCACACAAAATATCAGACATTTATGCTTTCAGCAATCCTTGTCACAACTTTATTCGTTTAGAAGACTTGATACAATAAGAGATGTAAAGAGTCGCTTACTTTTGTACAGGTATTAAAGGGGCATAAACCTTCATTAGAAAGATGAAGACTGATAAAAAACTTATTGTCTTTAGGCTATGCTGTGCCTCAGAGATCTCATCAGTTATCTAAATCTGTCATAAAGGATGTTTAACAAAAAAGACAAAGTATTGTCTGTTTGGACAACTTACTTGCTTCATTAATATACTGCTACTGACTTCTAATAGTGGTAGGAGATTTTGTCATTGTTATCTTATTTTTTCTTCTTATAAGCCAAGATATCAGTTCTTTCATGACACCACCCTTATGAATATAATTTTAAACAAACCACGTATCATCTGTTTATGTCTCCTAGAGAGAGCCCTTCCAACTGTTCATGTCTTTAGGCAAGTCCCAACAGGGAAGCATAATTTTATTCCCAGTAGTTATTTTCTGAACATGATTGGTGAAGTTTATTCATAGAGTCTAAAGTAAAGATAAACGGTATTCCTATATCTGAATTAAACATGTATTATTTATTTATGTATTTCCCTTTTTTTTTCTTCTTTTTTTTTTCCCAAGAAAAGCTTCACATTTCTGATGAAATGGCAGCAACTATAAAATAATAAAGTAATTTTAATAGGATTTGAGTATCAAGGCATTACTGTCATATAGAGAATGAAATCAAAACAGTAGTGTCTTCCCAGCTTTGCCACTAACAGTTTTCCTGTATTAACAGATTCTCCTGTGGTCCCCAGATGACTTCCAAATAGCCAACAAACATTGCTTCTGCTACATACTTATTTAGCAGATATGAAAGCCTGTCTTGTCACACTGAAATATTTGAACTGTTTTGACATCAGTCTTCAAGCAGCATTACCTTGTATATCACTTTATGATTCTACATGTTTGGGTTGCTATGGAAAGAATGAACTATCCCAATAAATCTCTTTTTATGGGCAGTAAATTCAAACATGATCAAGTTTCTCAGAATGCAAAAGCTTCACTGGCAATGATCTCATTCTCCATGCTTTTGGCCATTATGTCATGCCCCATTACCATCTTCACTGCACAGCTTTATAGTTAGCAGTAAGCTTAATTTGGGATTGGAGTAGTTTGCTAAGATTCCATCGGGACACAGTTGTTTAGATGTAGGCTTGTAGTTACTGTACTCCATGTTTTAAAATTTCTGTCTTTTGGTAGGTTATTTTCTCCTAGAGTCCAATGATTTTAAGATTTTTGAAACAGTATTACAATGCACATTTTTCAATATCTTCTTTTACAGAAATTATTATTTCAAATGTTCTTTGATAATGTAATAAATCTTACATTAAGGTAAACTGTCATATATTCAGATATTTATTACACCCATTTCTCAATAACAGTGCTTTCTCCCAGTTTCTGAAATGTCTATTTTAAAATAATGCTCCCAATTTAACAAATCACAAAATAAATCTGGGCCTCACAACTTCATCATTGTCATAAACAGCACACAAATGCTTCATGCACACTACTTGTTTCCCATAGGAAAAGAAAAAGAAGAAAAATCTTCCAATACCTGGCATCATCTTTATTTATAGGAAACCAGCATGTGGCAATCATAACACAAGAGATTAACTGTATTTCAACACCTGAACATTTTTCATCAGAATTTTAAACCAGAGTCCCTCAGCATGGGGCTAGATGTATTCTCACTTTAGAGGATCAATGCATAAGGTTGTTGGGAAAACCATGAAGATGTCTGTTTTATTAATTACAGATGAGTAGTGTAATCCCTTGCACATAAAATTACCTCATTCTTAGTCATTATGAAATGTTTACACTTCACAGACCTGCCTATATTTGCAAAAGTTAAGGCTGATTTTCTATTCCTATTATTTTGTCCTTTGCAGATCACGCATCTCAAGTTTCAAGTAAATGCATTTTGATAGTTACTGAGTTCAAACACTCGACAGATACAGGTAAATTTCCTAAAGAAGATAGATAGAATATGATTTACATTTTTGCTTGTTTTTTTTCCTTTACTATTGGCTAAATGGAAATTGTTCATATGGTTAGTTTCAATCAGTTTTGAGCTCTGATTTTATCTCAATTAAAAATGAAATTGTTTCTGCATCTTTTCTTGTGATTTCTTAGTCATCTCAGCAATCTAATGACCGAATAAATTAAATGTGAATTTCAAATGCAGATAATTCTTTTGTATGCTTCTAATAGCCTGACAGCTATGACAAAAACCTTTCTAACTTTGAAAATACTCATATATATTTTCTTCTCACTATAAAGTGATCATAAGCATAACAAGTTTTGTATTTTTTTTATTCCAAAGGGGGTGAACCAATATAGCTAGATGTTGATACCTTCCTATCATGATGATCTGACAAATTTTGCATGCAGTCTAAAGCTTCACATAACACTTCAACTTTGGCATCTTCACAGGTATATGAAAATCACCAAATCTCAATGGAAAATTACTCAGGACATTATAGTAGACATGATATAAGTATAGAAGCACACACAGACATACAATTTTTGTTCAGATAGTTAGGAAATTATTTTTTGAACAGACATCTAGAGGTGTCTATTATAAATGTAAGTATACCATGTCTACAGTGAAAATATGTGAAATTTGTGGGTGAGAGGTGGCTTTATAGTCAAATGAAAAACATTTGACCAAAGTTTTAAAAAATCCCTTAAAGAGGAATAAAACCCATTCTTTTTCTTTTATTCTATATTTTTGTTAGATACAGTGAAAAATCACTGTTGTGATATACAGTGAAACTTAATCAGTTTTTTCTTTCACTTTCTGTTTCACTTACTAAATCAGATTATCTCTCCATCAAATAAAACATGTGAAGAACTCAATATGATTCAACACGGAATATTTTCTCTGTGGAATACTACAGAAAGGCTCTAATAACCTATGAAAACGTGTCATTATAGATTCATTTTGATGATTCTTTATAAGTCATTTCTATCAAAACCTCTCAAATCCATTTAGAATTCTATAATGACTTTACCCTTATCATTTCCTATGTAGGTCTTCTGTTAATAGAAGAGAAAATTTTATAACAAATTTTTTTAGTATAAATCACAGTCCAGGTTCATTGCAAAATAGAAAGGATTAAGCAGTAGTGGTAACTGTTCAACAAATAGAATAGCACAAATACCTGCAAGATCCTTTTACTGACGTGAGCACTTGTCTGGAAAGATTAAACAAAGATGTGTAAGAATAGATGTACAGAAGAGACTTTGGCCTCGTACTATTGACTGCAGCAATATCTGTGTGCATTTTAGATAAGTACCTATCCAATGGGATTCATAAGGACCTGGCAGGATACCAGCAAATACAATGGGCAGAGAAGTAAGACGCAGGAATGTAATTCACTACAGCTAACACACTGCCAGGGAAACCTAAGTTAATTAATAGCAACACGGAGGACAAAAACATAGATATGATTACAATGTCTTCCAGACTATAAATATTTTAGTCTGATACTATAGAAAAATGCATCTTTTCTTGTGGGATTGACGTTTCCAAGAACTTTCTCCTGAGAAGGGAGGAAAACTGTTCTGGTGTCAACTTTAGCTATTAATGTCCTTCAATTTTTTTTGACCATTCACAAGTAAGAAAGTTCATAAAACATACTTTGAGAAATAAATTTCTGACCAAGGCTTCACCTCATACCTTTTGAATCACTACAGCTCAGTTTTCATATTCCTTTTGAAGAGAGCCATAGAGTGCCCGTTGTATGGATAGATGACAATATTGTAATGACACTGCTTGAAAGAAGAAGTAAGATGTAAGGGAGTCTCAAGGCTAACAGATGTAAATTATTCAAGAATAAGGTGAAACAAGAAAAGATGTGAGGAATACACTTTCTTTAAAATTCTGAGTGTTTCAGTACACTGGCCCTGGGCAATTCTTTCAAAGTTAGAGAGAGAAGATTGGTTTTGCAAAAGAAGACATGAGGACAAACTGTAAACGATATTCTGTTAGAGAGGCTAGAAGGGGCTCTTCAAGTCACTGGCTGAAGAGTTCTGACACTGTAAACTTCCAAATTACATCATTAAATGCATTAGTGGACCAATGTCTATCTTAAACTAGAATTTTCCCATACACTATTTGTCAGAAAGGCAGGAACGATAATTTCCAGGTTAAATGCAAGTAAGATCTGGATATGTCTGTTGGCCACTGTGCCAGTGTAGTATCTGAGCTTCAATAGTTCTTATTACTTCTGTATCTTTATCCCTTTCCTAGACGTATTTACAAACATTTCTATTTTGCCAGATGGTTTTTCCAGTTCTTTTCTAAAAACACGATAAGTTTTCCTTTTCCACAGTTATCATGGCAGACTTTTTCTAAGTTCATTCCTTTAAAATTTTACTATGGCATGTCATATTATTGCTGCTGAAGCCTCAGAGTCGCTTAATTCTCCCTATAATATATCTGCATTGACGCAATCTTCCAGCTGAGTGGTTTTAACCCATATTAATGCTATACTTTAGTTACGGCCAGAGTCATTCAAAAAAGGTAAACAATATTGGTTATGGGACACATGATAAGGAATTAACTAACACACTTCACTCCATCTTAGTAGATAATTTTCCACCTTAAGTTCGTTATCATTTCCAACTAAAGTTACCAATCCACCTTAAAATTCTTCTCCAGTTCCTTATAAATTCCAGATTAAGTAGATTCATCCCACGTTACCATATCAAATATTTCACTAATTTAAGGGAGCTGCTGGTCCAGAAATAATTTACCTTTAAAAAAAATCACTTTAGTCCCATGCAATCTGAAATAGAATCATAGAATCATAGAATAGTTAGTGTTGAAAAGGACCTCAAAATCATCTAGGTCCAACCCGCCTGCCGTGGGCAGGAACACCTCCCACTAAACCATACCACCAAAGGCTCTGTCCAGCCTGGCCTTGAACTCCGCCAGGGATGGAGCATCCACAACTTCCCTGGGCAACCCATTCCAGTGCCTCACCACCCTCAAAGAACGTCCTCCTTATATCTAACTTGAACTTCCCCTGTTTCAGTTTGAACCCGTTACCCCTTGTCCTATCACTACAGTCCCTAATGAAGAGTCCTTCCCCAGCATCCTTATAGGCCACCTTCAGATACTGGAAGAATGCTATGAGGTCTCCATGCAGCCTTCTCTTCTTCAGGCTGAACAGCCCCAACTTTCTCAGCCTGTCTTCATATGAGAGGTGCATAACACATTCTGGTTTTATCCTAATTTCTGTCTACCTTTGTCTGTTTGTTTATACTTTTTTTTTTTATACCTTTTCTCAAGATTCTGCCCAATCCAATTTCAATCCAACAGTTATTAGCTATACAGATAACTTTTTACATATAGCATTTTAAAAGAAGCAGAATATGTTTCTCTTTTCCTGTCATACCGTGCCCCCTCTATTTTGAGATGTTTATTGCTAAATTTATAATTCCATGTATTGCATCAGGACATTGGGATGACTTCTAGTCTAAACACAAAGGTCTTCAAGTTTGGCTTCCACTTTCAGCATTACAGTTCTCTTTTCCATATCTTCCAGACCATTAGATAGGTTGCCTTTGCTCCATTCTCAACTTTCAGCTATACTGAAAATCAAGATGAAGCATTTGTTAAGGTTTTGGGTCATTAACTTTAATCCTGATCACATTCTTGTTCCACAGCAGCTCCACCACTTATTTCTCTGCTTTTTGATAATTTGTATGCCAAAAGGGATTTTTACAAGATTTGCCAGCTTATATTTTCAAAATCATTGAAAAACCTTCAGAAACTACTTTTCATTTGTTTTAAAGAAGAATATATACCATGATCCATTTGAATATTTTTAAATCATCATTACTCTCTTTGCTGAGTTTAGCTATTAGTTGTTAGGTCTTGGGGGTGCCAAAGTGCTTTTAAATAGAAGATTCTGAGTAATAGACCACATTTTCTTTGTCTCTTTTGTGTGTGTGTGTGTGTGCTTGTTGTTTCTAGTTTGGTTTGGTTTTTTTCATTGTTAATTTATTTTCTTTATTAAATAGTCTTTGCAAATTTACAGGATTCAAATATTTTTATTTCAGTCTTTCTTCCGATTTGATTCTGTGTTTTAAATTTCTTTTTATTTCTATTATAGTCCTTACATTTTTCATCTCTTTTGTTTCCTCCCTGATTTTACCTGCTAGATGTAAAATATATTAACATTGAGAAATGAAAAAGACAAGTTCCTGAGTTCAACAGCTGACATCCAAATTTATTATTCAATTTGTTATTTATTATTAAAAATGTATTATAGAATTGAATGAGCAGAACTCATAGGAAGGAGTTACCCGGGGGAAGGCATAAGTCATTGTGTGACAGGTTACATGTACTTAATGTAGCTATTCACTTTTTTATTCATGAAAAACTGGGTAGATTCTATAGTAATTGTAAAATATCTTGATGGCCTTGACTATTTTTGCAGTTTAAGGCATCTTCAAACATATTTACTCATATGTCATGTGGACCTGTGCCCATTTTAGAAAGGATTAAAATGAATCACCCTCATTCATGAATGTCAACCCTCATTACAAAGCTGTGTCGTATTTCATTTGAAAAAGCAGCTTGAGAGGTGCTTACTAATTTTATTTATTAATTATGAAACAAAGTCTGAGAAAATGGATATTTAAAGAGGTTAGTCATGCCCTCTATAACAAGAATGCTACATAAAATAACAGCCAGTACATAGAATATTATTTTCAATTACCCTTTATAACATTTTGTCCCTTCAGTAAAGCTGTAGTAAATTTATCAATATTATTAACTTACCTCTAGAAATGTAGTTTCCTGCTGCCTGAAACTGTGTTAGCCAGAAAGTCCAACACTGAGGTTAAGACTTGAAGACATTTCTATGTGGCAATTTGGAATTAAGTTGTTATTCTTCTCAGAAAAATAGAAAGCACAAATGCACCCTGCCTAATTTTTCCTCTAGAAGGAATTTGCAACTGAAGGAATCTCTTTGGAGGTGGTTATTTCGATCCACTGATTGTAGAGTGTCCTTAAGGCAAGTCTGCTCCATAGTCCGGCATTTCAGTTAACTACCTTAATAGGATGAATTCATTTAAGACACCTCAGAATGTTTTTGGTTTGGCTTTGTTTGGTTCTGTTTGGGTTTTTTAACACGTGCATGTATATTTTTTTTTTTAAATTAGCCTTGGATGTACATCTATGCAAAGAGTCAATATTTCTACTGATCAATATTCAATTTCCAAAAGGATCCTGAAATTCTCTTTTCCTGAGTCTGCCCAGTATTACAGTGGACAGGCTCCTCAAAGTACGAAACTACACATTTGTTTAAAGGATCATCATGTCTGATCTCTGCACACTGTGGCTCTGCAAACGTTCCAGTAACTTCATAGCATTACCAAATGTCTTTTTTTTACTTTTTATTTTTTTCCAAATCAAACTGTCATTTATGTTGCTGAGGCTATTTGATTGTATGCAATAAACTCTTGGAAAGGACAGTTGTAGACCCAATCTGAACATCACATGTTTCAACAACACACTAGCTGATGATAATGATCATGTCCTTAACTTTGGCGATCTTCAATTATTACTAGAGCTGAAAATCAGACATTGCAGGCTGTGCAGCAGAATTGTGTTTCTGAGCATTTTTTGGTGTGTGTTGGGTTTTGGGGGGTTTTTTTGTTGGTGGTTTTTTTTTTCTAATGAAAGAAAGCACGTTTTAGAATTCAACTTCTGTCCTTCAGGAACTTCACTATTGGAGAAGATACAGCACAATAAATATATAGTATAACCCCATTCTGTAGTGTTTCATAAGGAGTACGGAAATGTGACTCTCAAAATTGCTTATACCTTACTTTGTCTTACCTTAATCTTGGACTGTAAGCAATACATTAATGAAAGATACTTATATTTTTAACAACAAAATTCCAAATAACACTTAAATGAATGACGCTAAATGTATTGTGCACCTTGCTGACAACTGTGAGGGAACTCAGAACATTTTTATTTGCGTGTTACTGGGATTATTGGTCTTGTGAAGAATTTAATCATCAAGCACTATTAAAGCACCATTAAATGTTCCTATCTTCTTCCAACATATCTGAGAAACACATAAATGTATGACCTCTCGGGCTCCCATATTAAAACAATCTGTCTACATTTCTCCTGCCCCTATTGTGCTTGAATAGGCCAATAGTGTACTTCAATCTTTTCAAATTCACCTTTAATGAAAACCTCGAAACTCCTGCAAGTCCAACTTTACCAGCCATTTGATGGGTTTATCACCTTCCTATACAGTTTTCCAAGAGTAATCTTTGCATCACATATAGATTCCATGGTGTAACTCATTACAACATTTTAGAAATAATATATACTTTATCCATTTTAATAGCTGTATAATATGTAATAGTAAATGTTTGTTTTCATTATTATATACTGATGCAATTCTTATCTAACACCATCAGCACTTTGATTTTGGAAACATGGGTTTTTAAAAGGACGAAGCTGGAAAGCAGAAAGAATGAGGAGGAGAGGGTGATAGCAACTAAGTGCTATGCCAAAGAATCCTGCTCACTGTTCAAGGCTCCTAAATTTAAAATTAGAAGCGTTTCACTGCACATGAATTACTTTGGCTCTGATAAGTTAATCCAATAGATAGGCTTTAGTGATAATCTTCTAACTTTAAATTTTGACTTACTGATATGTCTAGTTTCTTCAGAACATAATTTTCCAGGCTGAAGAAGTTGTCCTGTGGAGCTGCATTAAGCCAGCATTAAGGTGAGAGACAGATTAGTGGTATTATACAGTATATTCAGTTACTCAAACCTTGAGTAATTTTTTCAATATTTTGAAACATTTATATATGAAGTTTCATTTTAAGGATATGTCGCATCACCATTATTAATGAGAAGAGTCACTGAAAGTTCAAAACCTTTACACAAGCAAAGAGAAAATAGAAGCAGGCAAATACAAAATTGCAAGTGAACAGAGGTTGGCAAACAAACTCAGGACTGAGGCTAAGGAAGAGCCACAAAGCAGAAAATCTCATATAAATGATATAAATTTAAGGAGATATTTAAACATCCACCTACCTGAGATGAAAATTAGGAGTGTAATATAAAATGTTAGAAATGTATTACATTTATGCTTTGCAGGCACATCATAAACCTCAGGGTTATAGATAAAAGATGCCGAGATGTGCCAAAATCTGAGTCCCTTTTAACTTTTTGAAAAGAATCTGATTAATTCTAAGATCTTCAAAAGCAACTGAGGGACTTAAAAGCCTAGGGGTGGATTTGCTTCACCTAACTTTGGCTTAAATATCATTCTAGGTAGACTTTAGAATTGGTAATCTCCATAACTAAGTTAGCCGTCTGAAAGCTGCAGCCTAGTCTAAATGAGTCATTTAACTTCCTTCCATAGCCAATGCAGCCAAACACAATCCTCAAGAACTGTTAGGTTGGATACTTCTTTTTTTTGTGATAATGTGAGTCATACTCTTCCTCTGTGAATAATCTCTGCCTTTCTTAGTGGTAACATTTTATATCCTTTCTTCAAAAAGTACAAATATTTACATAAGCTACAATGCAGAAGAAAAGAAACCCAAGGATCTTTATGTCCATACCCAACTAAATGAATCTCCTTGTCAGTCCTGTCATCACCAGAAAAGGATTGGGTGTCTGAGTTATATAAATTTATGTCCTTGTTTGCAAAGCATTCTCTTGAATCCCTACACTGCCTTCTATCTAGGAAAAAGCAAAATTTCATACTTCAAGGTTCCTCCTGCTGGAACCATCCTCTTCCATGGAGATGGCAAATGAAATGTCAGTTCATTAAATAAGGTGTCTAGTTATATTTGTCTGGGTATCACTTCCACTCCATTTGTCTGTCAGTTTTGCATAAGCTGAAGTCTTAGTTAATGTAAAACCAGAATATATTTCCACATTTTTCTTCAGGGGTCATGGAGTCTCAAAAAGTATTAGCACATTTAGTTGACATCTTAAGACACCCCAGGATACTACAGAACCCTTGGGTGAAAAGGAGAAGAGCACTTTATGTAAACAAATGCATGGAGATATGAAATCAAAAAAAAAAAAACAAAAAAAACCAAAACCTAAACCAAGCAAATGATGGAAAGGGTCACAAGATAGAAAGACAAAAATTATTACAAATATGCTGAGCTCTGGGGGAGGTGACGTACTTCAACCAGTACCAAAAAAACCCAACCAAGAAATAGTTTTCATCCTTTCCATACAATTAATGCAGCCCTCTCTGCTGTAACAGTTAAAAGGGGGGTGAAATGTGACATCTTTAATAATAAGTGCAGGGGCTATGACGATCTTAGCCTAATAAAACATTCACAACCAACATGCAAGACAGCTTTAAGTGAACTAGGTTAGATTTTCCCAAGATGTGGGGTATGTGCCCATTACTGTACATAAGAGATACTCAGGGCTGGGAAGGGATACTGAAGAGGGAATGAGAATGGGAAAGTCAGTGTAACTCTTCCTGAAGCAATTACAGAAGTGGAGCATCAACAGATGAATGTGTTTGAGTTGGGAGTAAAGAAAATCAACATTACTTTCAGCGAGCGGCGCTGAAACTTAGAACCATTTAAGAAAGTTTCTAATGCCTAAGCTAGAACAAACTCACTAGATACTTGTGAAATTTTTGCCTTGGTTATCTTAATGTTTGGGTTGGTTTTATTTGTTTAATCACCACGTAAGTATTTTCATAAAATGAACCGAGACAAGCACAATCTATGCTGAGCTTACTGTGAGAAAAAAAAGTGTTGATTCAACCCCCACATAAGAAATGGTAGAACAGAAGTCAGGCAATTTAAAAAAAATTAAAAAGGAAAAGAAAAAGGAATCACATGGAAAGATTCAGGCAACTGTGTGTAAGCAACAACTTGAAAGAAAGTACAAAATGGAAATTCACAGAATATCTGAGTGGAAGGCTGCTTAGTCCAAATTAATCCTGTTTCACAGAAGACTTCTAACTGAAGCACCTATGCTAAGAGTATAAATGTCTGGGGCTCCCCTGAAGTCAATAAGGACAGAAAGATATACAACAATAACAATGAAACAACAACCAAAGAGCCTACCTGTCCTCTGGTATCTCCACACACTGGCACTCACTCCACCCTACCCAATGTCAGATGAAGTGGGAGAGTGATTTTTTCCCATTAGGGAAGTGTCTTGGGATAAAGCAAATCCTCTAGGAATGCCAAAACAATGCGCTCTTACTGCTTGATCACCTGGTCTACTAGATCAAAAACAAAACGTGTATCAATGATAATAAGAAAGAAGTAATCAAGGGAACTTAAGTAGTTCCATTTCATGTATTGCATCTTAGTTCCATTGTATCTTCTCAGATTCAACCTTGCAGATTAATCTGAAATATTGTGCAACATTTCTGGACTTCTGAAATTTGTCAAAAGTCCACCTCTTGGTCCAAGACAAAATCAGGAGGTGAAAAGATGAATTTGAAAGAAAATGAATAATGTACTTACAGGTGGATAAGGTGAAATCGCAGAAATGGAATTTATCTGGTATAATTTTGCTTTGACAATTTTGTCTGCTACTTATTTTACTGAAAGCTACTGCATTTTTTTGAAACTACTGCATCTTTTATTGAAATGGGAAGGGATGATGGGACTAAATATGCTCCATAGGCCTTTTCCAGCCTCAACCATTGTATGATTCGGTGATTCTGTGATGATGATTTGACTATCATTACACAATTTATGGTTCTACTTTTTGGGGGTTATTTTGATGAGCTATTGTACTCAGCTGCAAAGTACTTTTCCTATTATTCGTGTGATTTACAGAATAAGAATGACTAAACTGGGTGTTACTAAATCATGATAAGATAACATAAGAACATAAGGAAGACATAGACCTTTTGGAACAAGTCCAAAGGAGCGCCATGAAGATGATCAGAGGACTGGAGCACCTTTCCTATGAAGACAGATTGAGAGATTTGGGATTGTTCAGCCTGGAAAAGAGAAGGGACAACTTACAGCAGCTTTCCAGTACCTCGACGGGGTTTACAAGAAATCTGGAGAGGGACTTTTTACAAGGGCATGTAGGAAGAGAAAAAGGGAGAATGGCTTTAAACTGAAAGAAGGTAGGTTTTAATCAGATATTATGAAGAAATTCTTTACTATGAAGGTAGCGAGGCACTGGAACAGGCTCCCCTGAGAAGCTATGGCTGCCCCATCCCTGGAAGTGTTCAAGGCCAGGTTGGACGGGGCTTGGAGCAACCTGGTCTAGTGGAAGATGTCCCTGCCTGTGACAGGGAGGTTGGAACTAGATAAGCTTTAAGGTCCTTTCCAACCCAAACTGTTCTATGAAAAAAAAAGGTCCTTTCCAACCCAAACTGTTCTATGAATACCATGATCGGTCATCACCCAGAAGTTAATGATAGATGACAAAATATTAAAATATTATTTTATATCTACAGCTAAAAGGCAACTTAATTACTTTTTATAATTGATTACTAAAGTCACTGAGTAGAGTGTTACCTTTACAAGTATTCTGCAACTGTTTGCTGTGACTGGCTATACTACCAGAAGTCAGTGGCCTTGCTTCAAGAAGGCTGGCAGAGAAATACCCAGCCATTTCCAAGTAGATAACTGATTAGGTTGCTATATTCCTGTCACTGATTAATCTCCAATATGTAATTCTATCTTTCTTCTTCTACCTGCATGCAAATATCTATAGAACAAACAAAATAGAAAATAACATAAATTGCTACAAATAATATGTCCTAGACAACTGTCTCTAAACTATTCATGAGAAATGGGAGATACAAGCAATTATGTTTTAGTTTGTTTCAAAAGTCTTCGGAGATACCTGAAGTTTTCATGAAACCAAGATTGCACAGATATAAAGAGTGGGTTTGAGTTCCAGATACTCAGACACAATCTTTTGGATAGATCTGCATTCCCCAGTTCTATTGCCCATTCCATCCCTGCTGTAGTTATATTTTGATGCCAGTTTTACTTTAGTATGTGGAACAGCATAACAATTTATTGTACACTAACAGATAAAAGTACTTCTCTCCAAAGAGCTCTATAAAAGTAAATGACCCTGCTGAGCTGTGTCCGCTCCTTTGCATAACTTTCAGCTGTTAAGGGGAAACAGAGTTGAAAAGTTAGACGTGCTTTTAAGATTTACAAGAGTAGCAAGCTCCTCTGGAGCAGCAGTTACAGAAGTTATGAAAATAGGTCATAGAATCATTAACTGTCAATGACTTCATCCTAAAGCTATTAGCTAGTAAATTTGTAATAGTAATAATAGTTTTGTCAGAACTGGTACTTAATTATATATATAAACCCCAGTTCAGTTCTCTTCAATTGAAATATATGTCACTCTAATTAGAAATATACGATGTTCTCATTAAGTGTCTTTAAGCTGGATCTGTTCAGCACCTTTCCTTGCAAGCTTTTTTCTTTTTCAGCAATATGGCATGATTTTGTGGTGTTTTGGTATTCAATAAGGACTGATTTTGATTTTCCTAATTTGAACCACTCTAAGAGAGACTGACATTGCTAGTTAAAAGGAAACTGTCGTTTCTTCATTAATCAAATAATGATGGATGGAAATACACTGAATGATCATTATTTCATGAAGAGCAAAAGCATGTCTTAATGGACATGAAATTACCATGGTGGTCAATGACTGATTTTAGTGTCATTGCAGTCTTATAATTAAACCTCCATATTGAGAATTAAGACGTATCTCTAAGCTCCTAATTAACCCAGCGATGGAAGCTGTAATGTTTTAAGGTTTTATCTGTGCATAACTTAGGCGTTGTGAATAATGGTGGCAATCTGCTCTTTGTAACTATGTTAGGCAACGTGCTTTATTTTGAAAGTATTGCTTACTTATTTTTCTGTTGTCTTTTCTTTCACACCACATTCAGCTTCTGAGTTCAATGTTGATGATCCTCCATCCTTCCAGAAATTCCACTAGACAAAGGTGTAGCTTATCTTAGTGAGCAAATAGATATATTAAAGGTCTGTCCTAGGGAAGGTCAGCTTGAATTCTTGACCCTCTGACACAGGAGATGTGAATTCCAGGACTCTGAATGAGATCTAGAACTACGCCCACCCACAAATGGGGAAAAAGCTTTAACCACTAGGGTATACTGCAAAGGACCTGAAATGACAGCTATTTTCTTTTTTAAGAATTCATTCTGCCCCATTTGACACCAGTGCAGGCTACAACCCAAGTGGATATATACTGCCAGCATTTCTCCTTATCACCTAGGTTTAGTAGACTTGGAAGTCATCTGAAAGGTCTTCAGACATATAGCAAATACATGCATTTACTTTAGGAGAATCCCACAGATTGATATGGTTAATAAATATATAGCATTAAATTAATGGCTCAAGCCCTGTACCTCAAACAGCATCCTTTAGATGAAATTTCACAATACAGTTGTAGAAAGGACACATGTTACTGAACTTACTAGCTGGATGCTTTGCAAAGCTTCCTGCATATGTAAGGCCAAAGAGCAATCCAGCTAAAATCCACATCTTTCCACTATTCTTATTCCTGCCAATGAACTTAACAAACAGAGAAATCAAATGCGGCTATATAAAATAGATACCTTACACTTGACAAATCAATAATAGGAAAATTAAAAGGTAGAATTGACTTTCAATTCCACTAATGTAACCCAGTGACAAGGTAAAGAACTCATTTGCTATGTTTGAAAAAGGCTTATAAATGATGTTGGAAATAGAACAGAGTTATCTAGTTCTTCTGTGGTGAAGAAGTCATCTTATAAATTACCCCTAGAAACAAAAATATATGAATAAAAGAGAGAAAAGGGTTTTTTTTATTTGTTTGGGAGGCTGGAAAAGAATAATGATTAGTTAAAGATGAGATCAGTGACAGGAGTACCATGTGGTGGTGGTGGGAAAGGGGAAGTAGATTTATGATAGTGGAATCAAAGTCAATTACAATCTGAAGGTTAAAGACAAGAAGCAAAAATGATGACAAAGCTAATCTGACATTGTGTTTGGTAGCTTTTTATTTAAAAGATCACATACAACCAAAAATACAGACAGAGCCGTGGGTGACCTGGTCTAGAGTGAGGTGTCCTTACCCTTGGCAGGGGGGTTGGAACTAGATGATCTTAAAGTCCTTTCCAACCCAAACTCTTTTATGATTCTATACACTTTAATCTACCTTTTTAACAGTGCAACCATGAGGTGTAATTAAACAAGGTTAAATGTGACGGGTCCTGGAATATGCAATATGTAATAATAAAATCTTAGTATGAAGATAGAAACTATAGTTTAACCACATCTAAATATGCAAGATGCATCTGAATATGCAAAACATGCAAGGTCAGGTTTTCTAAATAAACAAAAGAAATAATTAAGCAGGTTCCATAGTTATTGGTGGACACTAATGCCAGCTTATGTGACTTTTAAGTCTGGGAGTATTATTGCTAGACTGTAGAGCAGAGATAGTGAGCTTAGCTTAGTAGCAAAGTAAAAAAAGAAGATGCACCCAATTACAGTATGTGAGTTAGAACGCAACAGTGAAGAAGGATAAAATGGTCACTTTGTTCTGTGATATTATAAAAAATACATTGATAAGCAAAGTAATGTGTTCTTTCAGAAATGTTTTCCTTCATATTGTTTTAGTATATGCTAGAGAGCTCACTACTCACAGTATTGGCTGCACCTTTTATCTTTGCTACCCCAGTGTAGTTTACAGTCATCAATCACTGCCCATTTTACTCCACAATGAAAGGATTGCAATTTCCTGAACGTTTGTACTGTGAATTTGTTCATCTGTCTTCCACCTAGTCATAGGCTATAAAAAACTAGAGTTGGACTAATGACCAGGATGCAGTGAATTTGAACCAGTTTTGGTGTATATGAAGAGTGTACTGGCAAAGGAAGCATAAAGACTTCATGTTTCCAGAGGAAATATTTTCAACACTCATGTAGTTTTGGGAGGATTGACAAATATAAGAAAGCTCAGCATCTGAGGCTTGCTGGGAATTATTTCTTCCGTGATGAGTAATGTGATCTGTCAGAGGACCTGGTGGTGATTTTCATTGAACAGGTCCTATGCAGATGACAGTAGGCACTGCTGTCAAGAAAAGGTTATCTATAAATTGCATACAGAAGCGGAAGAGTGAATTGAGCTAAACTTGTTAAAGCAATAGGCTTTAAAGTGTGTAAAGAGGGAGTTCAACTATGCTCTCTTTGGAAAAAAAAAATTTGAAATATTGAAAAAAAAGAGAAAGGCATTTTGGTTCTAAACTAACACAAACAAATTGCAGAATACCCTGTCATGGTCCAAGACCAAATTGCTAATGTGTAAATTAAATGGAATTGGATATCAAAACAGTTTAATTACAGGTATATGCACCGTTTTAAGTATTACACATCATCTCTATCTTGCATCTGGGGAGATGGGAAGGCCTAGGAGGAAAGTTGGGTGGTCTCAGCTGTGCAGTGTATGGTCCTGGGCCCAGATCATGAGGTCCCCTGGAAGTCACTTTGGTGTTCTGTCTTCTGATCTCTTTGGATCTCCTTCAGGGTTCTCCCTCAGGTATTCCTGGAGTTTGTCATATATTCGTACAGTTTCTCTCATCTGCTCCTGAAGTCTTAACATCTGCATGCTTCCAAGAGCATCTTTCAGAGGATCTACTCCTTGTGTCTTCCCAAAAACCTATTTCCAAGTGTACCCCCCAGAGTATCTCTCCCAAAAACCTCTCCCTACATGTTTCCCCAAAAGCCTCACACCTGTGTGTCTTCCAAGAACCTCTTTCTTATGTATCTTCCCAAGATCCTCTCCCTTAAGACTCCTTCAAGAGCTCCTCACCATGCCTCCCTGAGCACTTTTTCCCACATATCTCCCCAAAAGCATCCCACCCATGTCTCTTGTTCCTAGCAGCTGCTGTTCTTGTGTAAAGATGTGTGAGCTGTAGCTCTGAAGGGACTTCTGCTTGGCTGAAGAACTAGACTTCTCTATTCATGCCAACTCCATCCCTCAACCCTGCCAGCTATTCCTAATACAGACCTAGGTGGTGAAGCCCCAGGACACCACAGAGGTGGAGACTGATAGCATGGAAGAGGAAAATGGTGCAGACTGGCTGACCATAACCTTGAGCCATGATGCCACACCAACAAGAGAAGCAAAGCAGCGTGACCTCAGCACCCAGAGCTAAATGAAGCTGTCAGGAAGGGTGGTAAGAGTGTTTGTACAGTGCGTGGGGTTACTCTGGTTGTGTGACATGCAAAATATACTGTTACTCTGCATTAACGGATGTAGCTTTTGGAAGCCCAAACTCCTTATGCTTCCACCCTGCTAGCTGACTCTTCATGTACACCAAAACTGGTTTGAACTGTATTCATTCCATGGTAATCATTAGCTCTGCGTGCTACTAACACAGAATAGTATTTGTTTTGAAAAAAATCCATAAAAAATCAATGTAGCCTGTTTTATGCATGTGATATCTGTAAACAGACTGGCAATATCTAAATGGAATTTGATTTCTGTTGTTATGATTATTATTATTTTTAGATAGTTTCTTTTACTGCGTGGATCGCTATTCATGTTTAAAATTCAATCCCTAGCATAGGTCAGACAAAATTACACATCATTGTTCGTGTTTGGATGAGCATGGAAGCAATTCTGTAAGAAATCCCTCTGTATGCCAATCAGTTAGTGAAAAAACTTGTGACTGAAATTTGCTAGTGTGTGATCCTGCCTGCTAAATTTGATTGCCTGAAGATATTCAAGTTAGTTAAGAAACACAAATATGGGTAAAGTAGAACCATCTACAAATGTGAATATTCATGCAATCTGGGTAGTCTCCCTCCATAACTGCAATTTCCCTAAAAATGTTTATTGCATTTCAAAATATTTTTTAATTTTTTTTAATTTTTTTTTTTTAAGAGAGGGAGAAAAACCTGGATAGGCATCTTTTAGGTTTTTTTTTTCTTTTTTTTTCTCTTCAGATGTCCATTCACTAATCAGATTCTTCCCCCCCACTCTTTAGAATCCAAGTCTGACTTCAGTAGGAAAAGTTGGTTCCTCAGTAACTTTTGTAAATCAGTTTCCATAATTAAATTTCTAAACATAGGCTATTTGGGTGGAATTCAATCTGAGATTAAGACATCTACATTTAGGGGATTGATTCTATTGCCTAAGCACAGCTGTCTATGCCATTTCAAACACCAGTCATATCCTGTCTAGCCTCTAATTGGTACTTCAGAAGGGCATGAATCTCCCACTGGTCCTGGGCCATGTATGTCAGCCCTGTGCAGATGTCTTGGATACTCTAGGGTTTCTGAAACTGCAGTGGAAACTTATGTTTCGAACACTGAAATGAGCCTTATGGCAGAACACTAGATCTTGAATATTTTCAGTAGCTCCCCAAGTGAGATACAGTTATCTAAACAAAAGCACCCAGCACCATATGATATTCAAAACATCTGCAGAGAGCTGAAAGATATGATACAGGGCCTACAGAAGCTCTCTATATTTCAGCGTAACATCTAGAGATTAACTAGGATACACCTCAATACCACTGATTCCTGTTCCATTGGCTCTAATGAAATTTTACAAACCTATCTCCCATTTAGACACCTATGCAGAGGCAACTAAGCTTGATGAATCCAAATTAGAACTGATCTCTCCTTCTTTTTTCTCTATAGTACTTGTATTAGATACCTCAGACTCTCACACTATTTCTGTTCTGTGAATGCTAAAAACACCTAGCCTGAAATGTTTATATTGTCTCACATCCACAGAAAAAAAGAAATATCCTAAACCAATGCATATGTTCCTGTTGAATCTAATCTTTCGTTGTGTATGGAGTAGAGCTCATACCATTGTATGGCATATGAAGTTGTTACTATGTACCTATGCTCATATTCAGGAAATCTCCCAACAGATAGGCTCCAGGTGGGGCTGTGGTCCCCGGCTGCAGTGTAAAGCACTTTTTCCACTTCTTGTTCTAAGTGGACTAACCCAAGTGCTACTGCATGAACGGTCTCCTGTGTAATTTGTTCAAAGGTTTGCTGCTGCTCAGGATGCTCTTCAAAGCTGATCTTCCTCCAAGTCACTCAATAGAGAGGACTTTAATCTGGAATATGCATTCTGCAAAACCCCACAATGCCTAAGAAAGTTTGTGAGGGTTTTTTATTAGTTTGTGGAGTCATTGCTGTTATTTTATTGATTACACCCAGTGGGATATGATGCCACCCATCTTTCCATTTTATTCCTTAAAAATGGATCTCCTGTACAGGTGTTTTGACTTTTGTTTTATGACAAAACCAGATTTCTTCATTATTCTTTTCCCTTTCTCAAGCACTTCCTCTCTTGTTTTGCCCAACAGGATGATTTCATCAGCATATTACAGGTGTTCAGGAGCTTCCCCTTGTTCCAGTAGATATCATTCACACCACAACAAAGGACAGCATGGGGCACCATCCCACTGGCTGCCAGGGAAAAATGCGCCCCCAGCTGTCACCACTGCTGCCAGTTCAGGGAGGCCTTGCACTTCCTTTGACCCATATCACCAAAGCAGTAATCCATGGGGTGAAGCACCATTCCCGTCTGTGGAGCTGAATGTGATGACATTTACTACAAAAAAAGAGCTCATGATAGTAATTCACACTCAGCTATACTTCTACTAGTCTAGGTGACACCCACTGATGGCCAAAACCTGAATCATTTAAGATCTCTTTGGAGCTGTTCCAGACTTTTATATTGCTATGTCTTTTGAAAACAATTTTTGCATATAGTTTATACTGTTTTGTATATACTTTAAAGTATCACCTGTAAATGTAGATTTTTATCTCCCATCCCTCCACTTAAGCCAATTAGATACAATGTTTGGAATTCTGGTTTCATGGTTTGCAACATACAAAAAAGTAATCTCATATTTGAGTGCACTTCTAGTAATTTCACTTTATTTCACAAACCCAGTCTTAAAGTGACTTTTCAGATCTGGTATTAGAAAGAAAGTATAACAAAAGTTATAGCCCACTCCCCTGCCATTTTCCTCCTGCGGTCTGCAACATGGCAAAGAAATTATACCAAAAGAGTTCTGGACTATAGCTGTATGAGAGAATGAAACATTTGTATTCTGGTTTTTGGTCTCTTTTACTTGAAAGACAACTTGCCCAGAGTACTACTTTTGTGATCCTACTAAAATGAATATAATGGTGGACTTTCCTAGGAGCAAAGACTTCTGGTATTCTTGTTGAGAGCTTTCAGTTTCTGCAACAGGCAATAGCTTTTTTTAGGGCTTCCGGGCATTTTACAGCATAGTCAAGGCTGAAAGCCACTTTCAGAATAGACTTTGAGGGCTTTTATACTCATATCTCCTTGACATAGACCATTGATGCCATCATGTTTAGCCTTCTGTGGTGTGTAGGCCTTAGATCTCAGAACCCAGACTTTAGGGCACATTTAGGTCTGCCACAAGAGAGGCTCCCTTGCACAGGGAGCAGAAATATAAAAAATCCTGTCACATGCCAGACTCATCAGATGGACTGCTCAAGGGCTAAGTTGTAGTAGATGCCTATTAAGTGGGCTGCCTCAGTGGAGCACTACTTGCTGAGCTAGCACCCCAAGCAGTACATTCTGATAAAGCCTGATATTTGGTGACAAAGAGTCACTCTGCATGAAACTTCTGGTTTAGAATGAAACAGAGAGTTCTCCAAAAGTCTTTTACTTTACATTTAATAGAAGGAAAGAGCTGCAGGTGATGTACTCAAATGTCAACATCTATGCTGTAGAAATTAAAGTTAGGAGAGGTGAATCCTACATAATATTGCTGTTTGAGTGGGTTTGGAGTCTGAAAAAATAAACTGTGCTCCTATTTGTTCAGTCTTACAAGAGTTTGCTCTTTCATTGTGATAGTTTTGTTTCTCAGCAAATGTTCCATAACAGTTCTTTGAAATGCTTAGACTTTGCTCTCATACGATTAACATTTTGTATAAAGAAATGTATTTCCAATAAAGCAATAGTCTCTCCTACTGCTTTCTGATAACCTACAATGAATATCCTCAAGCAAGTACAAACATTCTTCTATGCACTTTTAATACCTGCTTCCAAGCTGTAGCTTCACCTAGCAATACGGAAGAACAGTTATGCCAAAGAAATTAATGTTTTTGTACTCATGGGATCACCAAGTGGGAAATTCCCAATTTCTTTATTTTGGTCTTTATAAGAATGAAACCACAAACAATTGAAACCCGAGATCTTTAAAAATGATAAATGTAATTATTTCTCTGGAGACAGTTTTTCCTTGGCAATCAGGTGTCAATTTGATCTCCGGCTTAGGGAAAGGAATTCACAGGTTTTGTTTAAAACAATTTCATGGAAATAAAGTGTGTAATTCTCTGTGTTTGATGGGGCTTGCTATTTCCTTGGCAATAAAATTTCTATAAGGTTAGTTCTTCCTCACGGTAAAGTTACTTTGATCACCCTCACTGGGAGCTGTGTAGCATGTTTTAACATAGACTCTAGGTAGCTTTTAGCAATGTAAGTGGCTTTAATGTAAATGACAGGCGTCTCTGTGGAAAAGCAACATAATCTGAGAAAGTAAAAGTCTCATAATCTACAGTATTCAAGTTGGTCAAGGCACTAAGTGAACTGGATTCTGTGCGTTCCATTATCTCCTCCACCCCACTACAGGAAAGGGAGCAAATGTCTGTGAACGTTTTTATGTTGAGGACACCAGAACTGTATGCAGTACTCCAAGTGAGGCCTCACAAGAGCAGAGTAGAGGGGCAGGATCACCTCCTTTGACCTGCTGGTCACGCTCCTTTTGATGCAGCCCAGGAT